>SNQJ01S0064446.1:0-21416 GCA_010110895.2 Picea sitchensis
GATTCAAAGTTAAAAATGAGAGTAAATGGTTAATAATCTACACTAACTGATTCACCCCCCCCTCTCAGTTAGTTCATACCTGTAACATATATAAGTGATTTTTCCTCTGGTGGACACGTTCTAGTTAAAGGCAAGTCCCATTGCAATCGACAATAGGTACTTTGTACAGGACCTCTGCTAACCAGTCCTATGAACACCCATCCTTTGAATACTTTTGATGTTAATCATATATATGAGGAATTATGTTGTACACTTATGATTTTAATGGAATGATTTCTGTGCTATTCATGGAAGTATAGAGAAAGGGAAAGCCGACGCAGGTCGAAATTAGACTTATAATAGGAGATGTTGGAGTAACCATTAATTAAGGAGGCATGATGTTACTATTCCATATGGAAAGATTTTGTCCCTTTAAAAATTAGTGGGGGTTCAAGAAAATAGGACACCTATTTAGGTTGATCCCACAATTTCAGCACCTAATGGTGTAAAGATTGGTTTTATACCATCCACTTTTGTTGAGTTATGTAAAGTCGATTATGCTCTTTTTTTAATCTAGCACGAGTTATATGATCCGATTACAAATGCAATTACAATAGGTTGAGTTTAATGGATGATTTACAGAAAGTGATAGTTCCTCATGTTGAAATTAGCCTAGAAATAAGAGATGCTAAACTAACCAATGCTTAAGGAAGCATGATGTTACTATTCCAGATGGAAATATTTTGTCCCTTGAAACATGAGTGGGGGTTCAAGACAATAGGACACCTATTTAGTTTGATCCCAAAATTACAACACCTAATGGTGTAAATATTTTGTATACCATCCACTTTTGTTGAGTTATGTAAAGTAGATTATGCCCTTTTTAAATCTAACATGAGTTCTATGATCTAATTACAAATGCAATTACAATATTTTGAGTTTAATGGATGATTCACACAAAGTGATAGTTCCCCATGTCGACACAATAGAGTTCCCATCACTCTCTTTTTTCTTATTTGAATGGTTCATGGAATGATACCTCTTCCTTAGGGTTGAATCCTAGAGCTACCTATGACGTAGCATGAACTTTAGCCCCTATCCTACTCTGATAACTATGGAATGTACTAAAACAAGGAACGAGGTAGGTTGTGTATTAAATTTGAATAGGCTAGCATATTATAAATGCAAGTGAATTAGAGCTTCCAATAACAAGTAAGACATCCACAGTGTTTGTACTCTATTGTATATTATTTCACGGTTTACATTATTTTAGCTAACCAAGTTAGAGTATCTTCACTTTTGGTGGATTAAAATTTCTTGTTTGCAAATACAAGGTCCATTGCACAACATTTTAGAAGTGTTTAATGACTATGGTGCAGAATGTGCCTATTTTGTTTGTGTTATAATATGCTAGTATTATTTCTAGTGTAGAATGCACTATCACAATTATACTACATAATTACATGTTATAATTATAGCAACATTGTTCCAACTATTGTTATTTCTCAGTGAATGAATATTTCTATGTAATAAGTAATCTCTCACACTCTGTGTATGGTATAACTTAGGGGTACAATCTACATTTATTATGCTCTACTATTAGATGTTATTGAATTACTTTCCATAGCTAGTAGTTAACTTGTTGGACATTGAAATACATGTGTTTTAGTTGGCACACTGAGCATTCAAAGAGATCAATTGATGACACATATGCTGTCTCGAGAATTAAAAATAATAGTTAAATAGAAATTTAATGACACATATGTTGTCTTGAGAATTGAAAAACATAGTTAAATAGATTTATAGATAAGCTTAAATCTAGTGTTTCTATGTTTCGAATACAATTGGATGACTAGAACATATTTACAATAGACATAATATACACATGAGGTGCATTATTTTATAGAGTTGTTCCATCAATAAAAACCATGCAGTGGTATTGGAGAGGTTGGGTTTGATTAACAAGTCACTTATCACATTATTAGCCATTCACCCATAAAATTATGTGTTTTCCGACTAGTTTTCTAAACGAGCCTAACTTCTAACACATGTTTCTCTTTTGCATTCTTTATCTTGGCTCAAAGCTTTTGCAAACCTTATATTTATTACTAAATAGATTTATTGTTAACATCATAATCGTTGCATGTAATTGGGTTGTTATTTTGGACACCACTTTGCACATCTTATATAGGAGGATCAAAAGAAAACTACCAAGGATTCAAGTAGTTCATTTTCAACAAAATTGTAGTTTGTTAAACAATATATCATTGAGTATCCTTGCAATATGTTGGATTGTGAGTCCAATTCCATTTCACTTCAAATATTGTGTTGCTTCCTTTTTTAAACCAATTGGTGAAACTGAGAATGTTTAAAGTTGTAGTCTGTAAAACATTTGAACTGACATGTCACTTGAAGAAGCTATTTAAGATTCTCAGTATCAGGCATTGTAAATTGAGGTATGGTAGATGTTTCAATATGTAATATAAATGACTTGTGCATGACAAACTATACTCAAAATATAAAGTAAATGAATGAAATAAATATAGTTAGATTTCCAACACCAAGGACAAGAATGGATTGAAGTATTTGAAATATAGGTGAGTTGTATTCAATACATTAATTAGTTAGAATGAAAACATGGATTTTAGTTCTTTTTTGTTTCTTTTTGTTTTGATTAACTTAATTTGTTATGAAATATGCAAAATAAAGGTATTTCCATGCATCTTATTTTTGTTGTTTTAATGCCCTATATTCTATATAGGGAAGGAGCATGAGCATGATTAATTATTAATAGATTATAAGGAATTTTACATGCATAAAAACCATAAAGGAGAGAAACTATATAAAAACCTTGACTAGAAAGTAAATACAAGGACTAGCTACTATGCAACGTACCCTTGTTATAAACATATAAGTGAAAGGGTTTCTTCGAAGTGGAAATAATGTGCCATGTGTCAAGTGAATATAAATCCATCTAGTTTAGTCATGTTTCTAAAAATAAAATGTCTTATGTGATTTCATGTAACATACCCAACCCACTAAAAATGGAATTAAAAACACCCCCTACATATTAAATAAACCAAGGGGTAGCATGTCCATACTTTTTCTCATTCAACTAACAACATATTTAAAAAAACAAATGCAACCATTCAAGAAAAAACAACAACTTTCCTATGAAACATTACATAGTGGAATTAACATAATAAATATAACAAAAAACTTATATATTTATAAAATAACCAATTGGTTGTGTATGAAGGATGTTCCTCCCAACCATAGGTTTGTTCTTCCAATTCTCAATAGTGAGTCACCCCCGAGCTAAGGCTATGAGTCCACAAGGAGATATGGCCCTCTTGGTTGTCCACTCTCCACATTCAGCAGCCCAAAAACCCAGGTTCTACTCCAATAGCAGTTCCAATCCACCATCTCTCTTCCCCTTAACTTGCACAACCCAACAAATAATATCCCCCTTTTCTACCATACATTCCCTTGGGCATTCTATGTAATTTACTTTCTAGTCAAGGATTTTATATAGTTTTTATATAGTGTGAGAGATTACTTATTACATAGATTTCCAACACTAAGAACAAGAAGAGATTGAAGTATTTGAAATCTAGGTGAGTTGTATTCAATACATTAACTATCTAGAATGGTAACGTGGCTTGTAATTTTTTTTTGTTTCTTTTTGTTTTGAATATAACTTAATTTGTTATTTTATCTACCTAGAATGGAAAACGAGATATTTATTTTATCTGATCGTGCACATGCAAAGGAGGAGAATCTAATGGTTTAATCTAAATTTTAAAATCTTTTATAAAATATTTATTTTTTTCATCATTATTGTAAATATTATATTAATTCTTAAATTATTATTAAAATTGCATACACATTTCGATTTTGTTAATATCAAATTATTATGTTAATGTGATTATATTGTGTCATATTAAGCCATATACAATTACTTTATAATACATCTATAAAATAGTTTTTTTGTTAGACTCTAATTTGCTAGGGATTATAGTTTTTGGTGCAAAGTCAAAATAATTTTATTTTCTATAGTGTTTGCATATTTCTTCAATATTTTATGAACTGTTTTCCTAAAAATTCAAATGTTTTTTTTTTATTAATTTTATAAATATATATTATTTTTTTCTTATTGGTTTGATGGATAGTGATGGGACTAAATACCCTTAGTTGATGGCATTATTTTTCAATTATTTTAAAAATATGAAAAAACACAATGTGCATTTAATTCTCTAACATAGGGTATTCACACATGTTGTTGGACATGGTTCTTGGATCAAGCAAACTAATTAATTGATTCAAAGAATGACATGATACATTCAAACGTTGCTAAAATGCCTAATCATTCTAGCCAACCGCTTCATTGTCATTCTCCATAGCCATGTTGGTCACTTTTCCATCTTATCCTTCTATTTTGTTTGTTTGAATTGTTCTCTACCAAAGAAAAGGTAGCTATAGAAAATCCTACAAAATCAATAGCAATACCAATATCAAAATATCCAATAGTAGTTTGAGCCATGGCAATGGTTTTCTTTGGGTCATGATTTAGCAACCCAACTCCCTCTTTCTAGTGGTTGGTTGAGGAGGCCTAGCTAGTTCATTCATGGTGGTGGAAACTATCAATGCTCCACTAAGATATTGTTTACTCTTTCTATAATGTATGTATCCACTGCCATCCATGGTGGTTCTTTTCAATTTAAGTAGAAGCAAGGGAACAACAACATATCATAGCTTCTCAACTTTCTATGATCCCATTTAAAAACCATTGACTTGGACAAACATGTGATGTCACAAATTGTTTCACATAGAGAAACATCTTCTAGATGCTACAAATGGCTTCTTTGATTATAATCTCCTCTATCTATCTTATCTGGTGGACTAGAAAACACTATTCAATGTTCCACTAAGATATTGTTTACTCTTTCTATAATGGATGTATCCACTCCCATCCATGGTGGTTCTTTTCAATTTAAGTAGAAGCAAGGGAACAACAACATATCATAGCTTCTCAACTTTCTATGATCCCATTTAAAAACCATTGACTTGGATAAACATGTGATGTCACAAATTGTTTCACATAGAGAAACATCTTCTAGATACTACAAATGGATTCTTTGATTATCATCTCCTCTATCTATCTTATTCGGTGGACTAGAAAACACTATTCATGATAATTATCTATAGCATGGCAAGACTAAAAACTTATAATTTGAATATAGGATTTAGGAATGAAAGAATGGAAGACATCCAAATGAGGATACATTTTCTACCTATTGTTCCACTCAACTTCAATATGGGTCATCCTTTGGTTTTGTACTTCTTCACCATTCTAGAAAACCTTCAGTAGGAACTATAGTAAAAATCACATTTTTGTTTATCTTACTATGTGGTGTCCCTTATTCTACCTTTGACGGTGCAAATAAACAACATCAGAAGTATCAATATTTCCTCTTGTGCTTCAGTCAAAGAGAGATATTACACAACTCTCCACAAGTTTGAATCCCTAGACTAGTTGCTTGAATCAAGAATTTTGGAAAAAATCCTCCATGAAGCCATGGGATGATCAGGTTGAGGTTGGACTAATCGAGGAATCTCATACTCTGATTCAATTTAGCTGAGACTTATAGAGTATTTAACTGAACTTCAAACCACCACCTTAATTTTCTTTAACTAGCAAGGAACGTTCTTTAAGGGCATCTTCTATAACTTCACCTTGCAAATTTGTTGTAGGAAGAAGAGATGGAATATTAAGAACAATTACACTATGCTAAACACCCTCAATGAATACATCATCAACTAGCCCAAGGCATACAAATATAGTTGGTCTCATGGTTGTGCATGCTCAACTAACAATTCAAATAAAAAGAATCGACTTACCCCAATGAGGATTAGTCCATAGGTTTGAATCACTAGACAAGTATCTTGAATCAAGAATTTTCAAAAAAATCCTCCATGAAGCCATGGGATGATCAGGTCGATGTTGGACTAATCGCGTAAGCTCATACTCTGATTCAATTTATCTAGAACTTATTGTGTATTTAATTGAACTTCAAACCACCACCTTAGTCTTATTTAACTAGAAAGGAATGTGCTTTAAGGGCCTCTTCTATAAATTTACCTTGCAAATTGGTTATAGGAAGAGGAGATGGAATATTAAGAACAATTCAACTATGGTGAATACCCTCAATGAATACATCAACAACTGGCCCATGGCATACAAATCTACTTGGTCTCACGGTTGTGCATGCTCAGCTAACAATTCCAGTAAAAAGGCTCGAGCTACCCTGATGAGGGTGTTTGTTGGTAGGGTGGATAGATATGATGTAAATCATCCAGTAGGGGTTTGACATGAGACTCAGATTATTAATAACAACTTGGGATTCCATTCAAGCATGTGTGAAATCCACTTTTCATGGGATCATAAATGATATTGTTTATCAATCACCCGACCTATAAATAATAAATAGAAATTAGATTGATTAGGAAATGGTTGTTCTAGGGATGGTAATCAATGAGAAACACATATGGGGAAAGCGCGAGGGTTTGAACATTGTAGTTTCCTTTGGTGCCCTAGCTTTTCAATGGTTTCCCATAGTTTTATGATTATAATATATGGTCTTCCTAGATTGTTGTTGAGTGTGTCGCTTCCGTAGGCCATCAATTCATGGAAAATGTGCAACATCTCGTCGATGAGTTACCCATGAATTCACACATGTGTGATATTTTGAAAATGGATGATGCAAACTTATTTGATGTGTTGAATTCATGCATGGGCCCAATGTTAAGCGATTTATGCAAACCTACATCTACATGTTGACTGAAAACCTACGGTTTTGGGTTGAATGTCAATCAAGCGATAATGGCATGTTAAACACATGTGTCTTTAGCACCAACATTTGTTACATATGGAAAATATATAGTTCGATCAAGCAAATGATCGAGATTAGTCCCCTCAAAACTAGCTTTCTTTATGCTTTAGCCATTACTAGGCCCTTCACTAACTTTAGATTAAGGCTCAGTGCACTGAGCGTTACCAACTATATTCCCTCATAAACATTAACATCTTGTCGAATCCATAAAATCAATATCAATACAAATGTGAATCCAATACCCAGTTCGATTCAATTTCTTTACATAACTCATTTTAGGTTTCCATCTCTTCTATCTATTCCTACCACTAGTTCACTATGATTTATTATGTTTAGGCCTTTCTTTACTAATATATAAGTGATTTTCCCCCTGGTGGACACCTTCTAGTTAAAGGCAAGTCCAATTGCAATCGACATTAGGTACTTTATACGACACCTCTGCTAACCAGTCCTATGAACCATCCTTTGAATAGTTTTGATGTCAATCATATATATGAGGAATTATTCTTTCCACTTATGATTTTAATGGAAGGATTGTTGTGTTATTCATGGAAGTACACAGAAAGGGAAAACCAAAGTAGGTCGGAATTAGACTTAAAATAGGAGATGTTGGAGTAACCATTAGTTAAGGAAGAATGATGTTACTATTCCATACAGAAAGATTTTGTCCCTTGAAAAATTAGTGGGGGTTCAAGACAATAGGACACCTATTTAGTTTGATCCCACAATTTCAGCACCTAATGGTGTAAAGATTGGTTTTATACCATCCACTTATTTATGTAAAGTATATTATTCTCTTTTTTTAATCTATCATGAGTTCTATGATCCGATTACAAATGAAATTACAATAGGTTGAGTTTAATGGATGTTTTACAGAAAGTGATAGTTCCCCATGTCGAAATTAGCCTAAAAATAAGATATGCTAGACTAACGAGTGCTTAAGGAAGCATGATGTTACTATTCCACATGGAAATATTTTGTCCCTTGAAACATTAGTGGGGGTTCAAGACAAGAGGGACACCTATTTAGGTTGATCCCACAATTACAAAACCTAATGGTGTAAATAGTTTTTTATACCATCCACTTCTGTTGAGTTATGTAAAGTAGATTATGCCCTTTTTTTAATCTAACATGAGTTCTAAGATCCGATTACAAATGCAATTACAGTAGGTTGAGTTTAATGGATGATTCAAACAAAGTGATAGTTCCCCATGTTGACACAATAGATTTCCCATCAACCTCTTTTTTCTTATTTGAATGGTTTATGGAATTATACCTATTCCTTAGGATTCAATCCTAGAGCTACGTACGACCTAGAATGAACTTTATCCCCTATCCTACTCCCATAACTATGGAATGTAGTAACACAAGGAACAATGTAGGTTGTGTATTAAATTTGAATAGGCAAGCATATTCCAAATGCAAGTGAATTAGAGATTCCAATAGAAATGTAAGAAATCCATGGTGTTTGTACTCTATTGTATATTATTTCACGGTTTAGATTATTTTAGCTAACCAAGTTAGAGTATCTTCACTTTTGGTGGATTAAAATTTCTTGTTTGCAAATACAATGTTCATTACACAACATTTTAGAAGTGTTTAATGACTATGGTGCAGAATGTGCTTATTTTGTTTGTGTTATAATATGCTAGTATTATTTCTAGTGTAGAATGCACTATCACAATTATACTACATAATTACATGTTATAATTATAGCAACATTGTTCCAGGTATTGTTATTTCTTAATGAATCAATATTTCATGTAATAAGTAATCTCTCACACTCTCTGTATGGTATAACTTAGGGGTACAATCTACATTCATTATGCTCTACTATCATATGTTATTGAATTACTTTCCATAGCTAGTAGTTAACTTGTTGGACATTGAAATACATGTGTTTTAGTTGGCACACTGAGCATTCAAAGAGATCAATTGATGACACATATGTTGTCTCCAGAATTAAAAATAATAGTTAAATAGAAATTTAATGACACATATGTTGTCTCGGGAGTTGAAAAACATAGTTAAATAGATTTCTAGATAAGCTTAAATCTAGTGTTTCTATGTTTCGAATACAATTGGATGACTAGAACATATTTACAATAGACATAATATACACATGAGGTGCATTATTTTATAGAGTTGTTCCATCAATAAAAACCATGCAGTGGTATTGGAGAGGTTGGGTTTGATTAACAAGTCACTTATCACATTATTAGCCATTCACCCATAAAATTATGTGTTTTCCGACTAGCTTTCTAAACGAGCCTAACTTCTAACACATGTTTCTCTTTTGCATTCCTTATCTTGGCTCAAAGATTTTGCAGACCTTATATTTATTACTAAATAGATCTATTGTTAACATCATAATTGTTGCATGTATTTGGGTTGTTGTTTTGGACACCACTTTGCACATCTTATATAGGAGGATCAAAAGAAAACTACCAAGGATTCAAGTAGTTCATTTTCAACAAAATTGTAGTTTTTTAAACAATCTAGCATTGACTATCCTTGTAATATGTTGGATTGTGAGTCCAATTCCATTTCACTTCAAAGATTTTCTTTCTTCCTTTTTGAAACCAGTTGGTAAACCTGAGAATGTTTAAATTTGTAGCCTAGAAAACATTTGAACTAATATGTCACTTGAAGAATCCATTTAAGATTCTTGATATAAGGCATTGTAAGGTGAGGTATGGTAGATGCTTCAATCTGTAATATATATGACTTGTGGATGCCAAACTATACTCAAAATATAAAATAAATGAATGAAATAATATAGTCATATTTCCAAATTTGATAACAAGAAGAGATTGAAGTATTTGAAATATAGGTGAGTTGTATTCAATACATTAACTACCTAGAATGGCAACATGGATTGCAATTTTTTTGTTTCTTTTTGTTTTAATTATAACTTAATTTGTTATTTTATCTACCTAGAATGGCAAACAAGATAGTTATTTTATCTGATCGTGTAGATGCAAAGGAGGAGAATTGAATGGTTAATCTAAATTTTAAAAGCTTTTATAAAATATATAATTTTTTCATCATTATTGTAAATATTATGTTAATTCTTAAATTATTATTAAAATTGCATACACATTTCAATTTTTTTAATATTATTATAAATATTATGTTAATGTGATTATATTCTGTCATATTAAGCCATATATAATTACTTTATAATACATCTATAAAATAGTTTTTTTTTGTTAGACTCTAATTTGCTAGGGATTATAGTTTTTGGTGCAAAGTCAAAATAATTTAATTTTGTATAGTGTTTGCATATTTCTTCAATATTTTATGAATTGTTTTCCTAAAAAATCGAATGTTTTTTTATTAATTTTCTAAATATATAATATTGTTTTCTTATTGGTTTGAAATATAGTGATGGGACTAAATACCCTTAGTTGATGGCATTATTTTTCAATCATTTGCTAGATCTTCAAAATTGGTTTTAAAAATATGAAAAAACAAAATCTAGCATTGGCCAAATATTAGGTGCACTTAATTCTCTAACATAGGGTATTAACACATGTTGTTATACATGGTTCTTGGATCAAACAAAGTAATTAAATGATTCAAAAAATGACATGATACATTCAAACTTTGCTACATTGCCTAATCGTTCTGGCCAACCGCTTCATTGTCATTCTCCATAACCATGTTGTTCACTTTTCTGTCTTATCCTTCTATTTTGTTTGTTTGAATTGTGCTCTACCAAAGCAAAGGTAGCTACAAGAAATCCTACAAAATCAATAGCAATACCAATATAAAAATATCCAATAGTAGTTTGAGCCATGGAAGTGGTTTTCTTTGGGTCATGATTTAGCAACCTAACTCCCTCCTTCTAATGGTTGGTTGAGGAGGCCTAGATAGTTCATTCATGGTTCTGGAAACTATGAATGCTCCACTGAGCTATTGTTTAATCTTTCTATAATGGTTGTACCCATTCCCATCCATCGTGGTTCTTTTCAATTTAAGTAGAAGCAAGGGAAAAATAACATATCATAGTTTCTCAACTTTCTATGATCCCATTTACAAACCATTGGCTTGGAAAAACATGTGATTTCACAAATTGTTTCCCATAGAGAAAGATATTCTAGACACTACAAATGGCTTCTTTGATTATCATCTCCTCTATCTATCTTATCTGGTGGAGTAGAAAACACTATTCATGATAATTCTCTATAGCGTGGCAGGACTAAAAACTTACTCTTTGAATATAGGATTTTGGAATGAGATAATGCAATACATCCAAATGAGGATACATTTTCTTCTTATTTTTCCACTTGACTTCAATATGGGTCATCCTTTGGTTGTGTGATTCTTTGCCATTCTAGAAAACCTTCTGTGTGAACTATGGTAAAAATCACATTTTTCTTATCCTCCTATGTGGTGTCCCTTATTCCACCTTTGACGATGTCCAAGTGCAAATGAAAAACATTAGAAGCATCAATATTGCCTCTTGTTATTCATTCAAAGAGAGATATTACAAAACTCTCCACAAGTTTGAATCCCTAGACTAATCACTTGAATCAAATATTTTGGAAAAATTCCTCCATGAAGCCATGGGATGATCAGGTCAAGGTTGGACTAATCAGGGAATCTCATACTTTGATTCAATTTAGATGGGACTTATTGTTTATTTAACTGAAATTCAAACCACTACCTTACTTTTCTTTAACTAGCAAGGAATTTTCTTTAAGGGCCTCTTTGATAACTTTACCTTGCAAATTTGTTGTAGGAAGAAGAGATGGAAGATTAAGAACAATTTCAGTATGGTGAATACCCTCAATGAATACATCATCAACTGAACCAAGGCATACAAATCTAGTTGGTCTCTCGATTGTGCATGCTCAACTAACAATTCACATAAAAAGGCTCGAGCTACCCCAATGAGGTTGTTCGCTGGTAGGGTGGATAGATATGATGAAAATAATCCAGTAGAGGTTTGAGATGAAACTAGACTTATTAATAAGAACTTGGGATTCCATTCAAGAACAGGAAATACACTTGTCATGGGATCATAATTGATATTGTTTATCAATCGATTGACCTATAAATAATAAATATAAATTAGATTTATTAGGAAATGGTTGTTCTAGGGATGGTAATCAATGAGAAAAACATATGGGGAAATCGTGAAGGTTTGAACATTGTAGTTTCCTTTGGTTCCCTAGTTGTTCAATAGTTTCCCATAGTTTTATTATTATAATATATGGTCTTCCTATATTTTTGTTGAATCTGTTGCTTCCATAGGCCATCGATGCAAGGAAAATGTGAAACATCTCGTCCATGTGTTACCCATGAATTCACACATGTGTGATATTTGGAAAATGGATGATGCAAACTTACTTGATGTGTTGAATTCATGCATGGGCCCAATGTTAAGTGATTTATGCAAACCTACATCTACGCGTTGAATCAAAACCTACAGTTTTGGGGTTGAATGTCAATCAATCCATAATGGCATGTTAAACACATGTGTATTTAGCACCAACATTTGTTACATATGGAAAATATATAGGGAGATCAAGAAAATGATCAGGGTTAGTCCCCTCAAAACTAGCTTTCTTTATGCTTTAGACATTACTAGGCCCTTTGCTAACTTTATATTAAGGCTCAGTGCACTAGGCGTTAGAAACTATATTCCCTTATAAACATTAGCATTTTGTTGAGTCCATAAAATCGATATTGATACAAATGTGAATGCAATACCCAGTTCGATTCAATTTCTTTACATAACTAATTTTAGGTTTCCATCTCTTCTATCTATTCCTACCACTAGTTCACTATGATTTATTAAGTTTAGGCATTTCTTTACTAATATATAAGTGATTTTTCCCTTGGTAGACACCTTCTAGTTAAAGACAAGTCCCATTACAATCGACATTAGGTACTTTGTACGAGACCTCTTATAACCATTCCTATGAACACCCATACTTTGAATAGTTTTGATGTTAATCATATATATGAGGAATTATGCCTTCTACTTATGATTCTAATGAAAGGAGTGTTGTTCTATTCATGGAAGTACACAAAAAGGGAAACCGAAGTAGGTCGAAAGTAGCCTTGAAATAGGAGATGCAGGACTAACCAGTGGTTAAGGAAGCATGATGTTACTATTCCAGATGGAAATATTTTGTCCCTTGAAAAATTAGTGGGGATTCAAGACAATAGGACACCCATTTAGGTAGATCCCACAATTTCAGCACCTAATGGTGTAAATATTGGTTTTATACCATCCACTTTTGTTGAGTTATGTAAAGTAGATCATGCCCTTTTTTAAATCTAGAATGAGTTATATGATCCGATTACAAATGAAATTACAATAGGTTGAGTTTAATGGATGATTTAAAAAATATGGTAGTTCGTCGTGTCAACACAATATAGTGCCCATGACTCTCTGTTTTCTTCTTTGAATTGTTTATGGAATGATACCTCTTCCTTAGTATTGAAGCCTAGAGCTACCTACGACCTCGCATGAACTTTCACCCCCTATCCTACTCCCATAACTATGGAATATACTAAACTAAGGAACAAGGTAGGTTGCGTATTAAATTTGAATAGGCTAGCATATTCCAAATGCAAGTGAATTAGAGCTTCCAATAGCAAACTAAGCCATCTATGGTGTTTGTACTCTATTGTATATTATTTCACGCTTTTCATTTTTTTAGCTAACCAAGTTAGAGTGTCTTAATTTTTGGTGGATTAAAATTACTTGTTTGCACATACGAGATTTGTTGTACAACATTTTAGAAGTGTTTAATGACTATGGTGAAGAATGTGCCTATTTTGTTTGTGTTATATATGCTAGTATTATTTGTAGTGTAGAATGCATTATCACAATTATACTACATAATTACATGTTATAATTATAGCAACATTGTTTCAAGTATTGAGTGAGTCAATATTTCTATGTAAGAAGTAATCTCTCACACTCTATGTATATTATACAACTTAGGGGTACAATCTACATTCATTATGCTCTACTATGAGATCTTATTTAATTACTTTCCATAGCTAGTAGTTAACTTGTTGGACATCGAAATGCATGTGTTTTAGCTGGCACACTAAGCATTCAAAGAGATCAATTGATGACACATATGTTTTCTCGAGAATTAAAAATAATAGTTAAATAGATTTCTAGATAATCCTAAATCTGGTGTTTCTATGTTTGAATACAATGAGATTACTAGCACATATTTACAATAGAAATAATATACGCAGGAGGTGCATTATTTTATATAGTTGTTCCATAGATAAAAATCATATAGTGGTTTTAGAGAGGTTGGGTTTGAATAACAAGTCACTTATCACATTATTGGTCATTTACCCATAAAATAATGTGCTTTCGGGAGTAGTTTTCTAAAAGAGCCTAACTTCTAACTCATGTTTCTCTTTTGCATTCCTTATCTTGGATCAAAGCTTTTTCCATTCTTATATTTATTTCCAAATAGATATATTTTTAACATCATAATTGTTGCATGTAATTGGGTTTTCATTTTGGAAACCACTTTGCACATCTTATATAGGAGGATCAAAACAAAACTACCAAGGATTCAAGTAGTTAATTTTCAACCAAATTGCAATTTGTTAAACAATCTAGCATTGACTATCCTTGCAATATGTTGGATTGTGATTCCAACTCCGTTTCACTTCAAAGATTTTCTTGCTTCCTTTTTGAAACCAATTGGTAAAACTGAGAATGTTTAAATTTGTAGTTTGTAAAACATTTGAACTGACATTTCACTTGAAGAAGCCATTTAAGATTCTCGATATCATGCATTGTAAGTTGAGGTATGGTAGATGTTTCAATATGTAATATATATGACTTGTGCATGCCAAACTATACTCAAAAAATAAAGTAAATGAAAGAAATAAATATAGTTAGATTTCTAACACCGAGGACAAGAGCAGGTTGAAGTATTTGAAATATAGGTGAGTTGTATTTAATACATTAATTAGTTAGAATGGCAACATGGATTTTAGTTTTTTTTTGCTTCTTTTTGTTTTGATTATAGCTTAATTTGTTTCGAAATATGAAAAATACAAGTATTTCCATGCATCTTATTTTTGTTGTTTTAATGCCCCATATTCTATATAGGGCAGGAGCATGGGCATAATTAATTATTAATAGATTATGAGGAATTTTACATGCATAAAGACCATAAAGGAGAGAAACTATATAAAAACCTTAACTAGAAAGTAAATACAAGGACTAGCTACTATGCAACGTACCCTTGTTATAAACAGATAAGTGAAAGGGTTTCTTCGAACTAGAAATATTGTGCCATGTGTCAAGTGAATATAAATCCATCTAGCTTAGTCATGTTTCTAAAAATAAAATGTCTTATGTGATTTCGTGTAACATACCCAACCTACTAAAAATGGAATTAAAAGCACCCCATGCATATTAAATAAACCAAGGGATAGCATGTCCATAATTTTTCTCATGCAACTAACAACATATTTAAAAAAATGAATGCAACCATTCAAGAAAAAACAACAACTTTCCTATGAAACATTACGTAGTGGAATTAACATAATAAATATAACATAAAACTTATCTATTTATAAAATAACCAATTGTTTGTGTACGAAGGACGTTCCTCCCAACCATAGGTTTGATCTTCCAATTATCAATAGCGAGTCACCCCTGAGCTAAGGCTATGAGTCCACAAGGAGATATGGACCTCTTGGTTGTCCACTCTCCACATTCAACAGCCCAAAAACCCAGGTTCTACTCCAATAACAGTTCCAATCCACCATCTCTCTTCCCCTTAACTTGCAAAACCCAACAAATAATATCCCACTTTTCTATCATGGAATCCCTTGGGCATTCCCACTTTCCTCTAGGGCTCTAGTGCATTCAGTTGGATAAGAATATCATAACTAGGAACTCCAAGAAATCTCAATTTCTCTAGGAGTTCTCACAATAACCTTCTCAAGGATATTGATCCATTTCATCAACAGGAAAATGAACAACAGGAACACATACCATTTTTATAGGCACACCAACCGCAACTTCAACATAAAAACAACCCAATAATGGTTTTCCTCAAGCTCAACATGGTTGTTGCTCTTCTTACAACCCAACTCCCCACTTTTGTTGAGTTATGTAAAGTAGATTATGCCCTTTTTTTAATCTAACATAAGTTCTATAATCCGATTACAAATGCAATTACAATAGGTTGAGTTTCATGGATTATTTACATAAAGTGATAGTTCCCCACATCGACACATAGAGTGCCCATGACTCTCTTTTTTCTTCTTTGAATGGTTCATGGAATGATACCTTTTCCTTAGGATTGAATCCTAGAGCTATCTATGACCTAGCATGAACTTTTGTCCTTATCCTACTCCCATAACTATGGAATGTACTAAAACAAAGAAAAAAATAGGTTGTGTATTAAATTTGAATAGGCTAGCATATTCCAAATGCAAGTGAATTAGATCTTCTGATAGAAAACTAAGCCATCCATGGTGTTTGTACTCTATTTTATAGTATTTCATGGTTTACATTGTTTTAGCAAACCAAGTTAGAGTATCTTCATTTTTGGTGGATTAAAATTTCTTGTTTGAAAATAAAAGTTTCACTGCACAACATTTTAGAAGTTTTTAATGACTATGGTGCAAAATGTTCCTATTTTGTCTATGTTATAATATGCTAGTATTATTTCTAGTGTATAATGCACCATCAAAATTATAATACATAATTACATGTTATAATTATAGAAACATTGTTCAAAGTATTGTTATTTCTCATTGAATCAATATTTCTATGTAATAAGTAATCTCTCACACTCTATGTGTATGTTATAACTTATAGGTATAATCTACATTCATTATGCTCTACGATCAGATGTTATTGAATTACTTTCCATAGCTAGTAGTTAACTTGTTGGACATTGAAATACATGTGTTTTAGCTGGCACATTGAGCATTCAAAGAGATCAATTGATGACACATATGTTGTCTCAAGAATTAAAAATAATAGTTAAATATAAATTTAGTGACACATATGTTGTGTCGAGAATTGAAAAACATAGTTAAATAGATTTCTAGGTAAGCTTAAATCTAGTGTTTCTATGTTTTGAATACGATGAGATGACTAGAACATATTTACAATAGACATAATATACACATGAGGTGCATCATTTTATAGATTTGTTCCATAGATCAAAATCATGTAGTGGTATTAGAGAGGTTGGGTTTGATTAACATGTCACTTATCACATTATTAGCCATTTACCCATAAAATTATGTGTTTTTCGAGTAGTTTTCTAAAAGAGACTAACTTCTAACACATGTTTCTCTTTTGCATTCCTTATCTTGGCTCAAAGCTTTTGTAGTCCTTATATTTATTAGTAAATAGATATATTGTTAACATCGTAATCGTTGCATGTAATTGGGTTGTCATTTTGGATACCACTTTGCACATTTTATAGAGGAGGATCAAAAGAAAACTACCAAGGATTCAAGTAGTTCATTTTCAACCAAATTGTAGTTTGTTAAACATTCTAGCATTGGCTATCCTTGCAATATGTTAGATTGTGAGTCCAACTCCATTTCACTTCAAAGATTTTATTTCTTCCTTGTTGAAACCAATTGGTAAAACTGAGAATGTTTAAAGTTGTAGCCTCGAAAACATTTGAACTGACATGTCACTTGAAGAATGATGCAGGAGAATCATCAGTAGCAAGCAAGAATGGCAGTGGAAGACAACTGGGATAAACGCCATCACATTTTGGCAGATGTCAAAAACGTTTTGAAAAGTTTTTCGAAAGTTTGGATGCGCAGACGTCAATGAAATAGTTAAGAAGGTGTACTTCCATATTGTAAATAGATCTTGAGCAATCTTCTCTCATCTGTAGGAGGTAGAGGCATTTATGCATAGTTAATGAGAGTAGGTAGATTTAAATTCTAGATTAGACAGTTTTAGGAGATGGAGGGAAAAAAACTATAGACACCCTCATTCTTTGTATCATTGTATCAATCAGAGATTGTATGATTAAGCACATTAGCATAGAGAAGAAGTAGAGAGTAGCAGAGAAGACTCCATGTACATAAGTTCTGAGATTAATATATGAAGCTTTGAATTCAGACTCATGGTGTTCTAATGCTTTCTGTATATATATGTTGAATGCTATGCTTATGGTTGTTTTACTCTTTCTGTTGTGCATTTTCTTTTATGCTATGTATGTATGATTTCATGTTAAGTATTTGAAGTCTGAAAGAGTAAGGGAATGAGTTTGAATTGTTTCTCTTCCTGAGTAAGAGTTCCTGCAAGGAGTGCAGTGGAAGTGTCTGCAAGGAGTGTGTTGATAGGTGTTCAGAGTTTATCTCTGAAAAGATCAAGAGGGATATCGTTGCCCTCAATTCCACAAGAAGACATGCAAGGTGTGCATAGGCTGGTCAAGAACTTAGAACATATAGACTAAGGTTGAGATATTGAAGGACTACTGTTGTAGAGTTGCACAGAGTCAAGAGATTCAAATATTTGGGAATATTTGAAGAAGTGTCGCAAGGAGTGCGTGCAGAAGTCTTCTAGGAGATTTGAGTTTGTGAAAGGAAGATCGGGAGAGTTAGGGCCTTTGAATCATTCGAAAGGAAGGAAGGAAGTGCCAGTAATTGTGCAGAGGTTAAATCCCAGAGGAACATCGTAGGTTTGATTTTAGCGGAGGTTCTTTGAGGAGGAGATTGAACGGTCTGAATCCTCAGAAGAGAACTCTCGAAATAGCGAGGATAGTAGGATCCAAAAAGTTGCAGGGGATTTAAGCATTAGATAGATCTATCCTTCGAAAGGAAGAGTCAATTTGGACTATCGGTCGTGACCTATTCAGACTGACAGATCATTTCAGGAATTCAGAATTCGGGAGCTCGAAGTGTAAGCCAAAATCCTTGGTTGGTAAAGTTCCCGAAATGCAAAAGGAGGTTTCACGTGTGGAGTCAAAGAGTGATGAGTTTGAAATTTGAAACTTTGGATTTCGAGGTTTCAGAAGTCTTGAGGATGAGTGATTGAGACTCAACAAGGAGGAAAGTACGAAATCAGAAGTTGTAGTAGAATATTTGTCAGCCTTTCGGGAATCGGGTTTTCGGAATTCCCATGGACAAGGAGCAGAACACTCCACATCAGAAGTACTGAAATCATGAAACGTAAAGAAGTGTGGAAGATCATTTCATCATTTCAGGATCTGGGATCTCGAGGAGACAGAAATTTGAAATCGTGAGTTTCTAACTCCCGATTCGTGAAATCCCGAAAGGGGAAACCATTTTGACATTTCAGATATTTGGGGATCAGAAGGTATATGGGATAGAGAGTTCAAGGATAAGCCTTATGAACTCCCGGTACATGAAATCGCGCTAACCGTTGGATTAAAGGGAAGAACCACAACCGTTGATTTTCCTTGTAAGAGAAACACTAGTGTTTCAATGTTTTGGGATTCAACATATCAGGAATCTGGTTGACAAAGGGATGAGACATAGTGCTAGGGAAGTTCCAAAGTCACGAAATGTGACAGGACCTAGAGTGGACTTTTCGATATTTTGAAAATTCGGGTTTCGGGACTCTGAGAGTCGAGAGGTAGATTTGCATGTCATTGCAACTCCTGAAATTGCGAAGAGAGAAAAGATGAAAATCAGTGGCACGGTGAGTCGAGAGTTTGGTATTTCAGGTTTCGGAGGTTGAAGAGATAAGACACCCAATAACAGGATTCGCGAAATTGCGAAATCCAGTATCCCGAAAAGAAAAAGGAGAAAATCCCAAAGTCAGTTGGGGTTTGATCGTGGGGTTTATGCCGGTGAATGATCATGCGGGCATAATCCAGGAGGGCCTGTGAATTACATTCAAAGAGAGTAAGTGAATAATTTCCCGAGGGGAACTATGAGAGTCAGTCAGACTCTAAGGGGCTAAATTTAAAAGATCCTGTGCGGACGTGGACCTCAGGGTTGGGTGTGACTCTGCGCCAATTGTGGTATCAGAGCTTAGAAATATTTCTTTGCTTTTTGTAGCAAGGAAAAGAGGAATTTTGCAGCCATGCCACTGAGAAGAAGATACCGGAAAATACCTGACCCACCAGAGGAAAGGGAAATTTCAAGAAGAAGAGACAGACAATTGCCTGATCCGGCAAGGGAAAGAGAGATGTGTGAATTACGTGCTAGGCTTGATGCCATGGAGACAGCACAGAGGCGCACAATTGACACTAGGATATCAGTGAATCAAAAAGTGAAAATGAAGCCGAAAATAAGAAGTTGCAGCTGAAGACGCAACATAAGAACGCTTATTCAGGGCTGTTGCAAGGATAAGTGCCAGGGAAAAAATGGAGATTCCCATGTATGAGGGAAACCTGGATGTTGAGGAGCTTCTAGACTGGATTAGAGCTCTGGATAAATATTTTGACTATGAGGACGTCGAGGAAGACAAGAAGGTCAAACATGCTGTCACAAGACTTAAAGGACATGCAACATTATGGTGGGATGAACTGCAAGATGAAAGGCGCTGCAAAGGCAAGCAGAAAATCAAGAGCTGGGATAGAATGGTTGCAAAGATGAAGGAAAATTCATACCCAAAGATTATCAAATTACTCTATTTAGGAGAATGCAGAACTTGAGATAGAAACTGATGACAGTGAAAGAATACACTGAAAAGTTCTACAGGATAAACATCAGAGCAGGTCATCGGGAAAGTGATGATGAAAAAGTTTCCAGGTATATAAATGGTCTGCAATACAACATTCAGGATGAAGTGAGCATGATGACCATTCAGACGGTGGAAGATGTTTATCAAATGGCTCTGAAATATGAAGAGAAGCTGAGTTGAAAGAAAGGTCAGAGAGGGTGAGGCAGAAGTCAAGCTAGAGGTAAAACAATTGCCCAGGACAAAAATCAGAAACCTAAAGAAGAGTGGAAGAAACCTCAAACTCAAATTGAGAGAGGTGGAAGCTCACAGAGAGGACAATATGTTGATAGAAACACTTTTCCTTAAACCAAAGGAAGAGGAAGAGGCAGAGGTGGAGAAATAAAATGCTTTACCTGTGAAAAAAATGGACACAAATCTTATGAATGTCAAGATAAGAAGAAAGAAGGAGGTGAAACTCACATTGCCAAAGCTCAAGGAAAGAATGTTGAGGCAGAAGATGTTGAAGGCAGAAGATCACTAATAATGAGAAAATTTCTCTTAACACCAGAGAAGGAGGCAAAGAACCAATCCCAAAGGAATACACTGTTTCGGACTGCTTGCAAGACTGAAGACAGGGTATGCAAATTCATTGTGGACAGTGGTAGCACAGATAATCTCATTTCTACAAAGATGGTAGAAAAGCTGGAGCTGGATACTATCGTACATCCAAGCCCATATAGAGTTTCATGGCTACAAAAAGGACATCAGGTAAATGTTACTAAACAATGTTTAGTTGAATTTAAAATAGGAGGATATAAGGATGAAATATTATGTGATGTCATTCCCATGGATGTTTGTCATCTATTGTTGGGTAGACCGTGGAAATATGACAGGAATGTGATTCATGATGGGAGAAAGAA
>SNQJ01S0064446.1:40765-65843 GCA_010110895.2 Picea sitchensis
TTTTTACAGTTTCAGCTTATTTCGTTATTTAATAGAAAACCAGTTTTACTGTATCTCTGTTATTTTCGTGTTAAGCACCTATTAATAATCTGTATTCATTTCGTTCTGCTCATAAAATCCGGATCAACACCCAACAAAAGGTTTCGTGAAATCGTGAAATCCGGTATCCCGAAAATAAAAAGGAGAAAATCCTGAAGTCAGTTGGGGTTTGATCGTTGGGTTTATGTCGGTGAATGATCACGCGGGCATAATCCAGGAGGGCCTATGAATTACACTCAGAGAGAGTAAGTAAATAATTTCCCAAGGGGAAATATGAGAGTCAGTTAGAATCTAAGGGGCCAAAGTTAAAATATCTTGTGCGGACCTCGGCCTGAGGGTTGGGGGTCTACGCCAAAGAAGCTATTTAAGATTCTCGGTATCAGGCATTGTAAGGTGAGATATGGAAGTTTCAATCTGTAATATATATGACTTGTGGATGCCAAACTATACACAAAATATAAATTAAATGAATGAAATAAATATAGTTGGATTTCCAACACTGAGAACAAGAAGAGATTGAAGTATTTGAAATCTAGGTGAGTTCTATTCAATACATTAACTACCTAGAATGACAACGTGGATTGTAATTTTTGTTTGTTTGTTTTTGTCTTGATTATAATTTAATTTGTTATTTTATCTACCTAGAATGGAAAATGGGATAGTTATTGTATATGATCGTGCACATGCAAAGGAAGAGAATCTAATGGTTTAATCTAAATTTTAAAATTATAAAATATTTAAATTTTTCATCATTATTATAAATATTATATTAATTATTAAATTTTTATTAAAATTGCATACACATTTGAATTTTGTTAATATTCAATTATTATGTTAATGTGATTATATTGTGTCATATTAATCCATATACAATTACTTTATAATAGATCTATAAAATAGTTTTTTTTTGTAATTTTCTAGGGATTATAGTTTTTGGTGCAAAGTCAAAATATTTTAATTTTGTATAGTGTTTGCATATTTCTTCAAATTTTATGATTTTTTTTCCTAAAAATTCAAATATTTTTTTATTACTTATATAAATATATAATATTGTGTTCTTATTGGTTTGATGGATAGCGATGGGACTAAATACCCTTAGTTGATGGCATTATTTTTCAATTAATTATTTGTTAGATCTTCAAAATTGATTTTAAAAATATGAAAAAACAAAATGTAACATTGGTAAACAATTAGGTGCACTTAATTCTCTTACATAGGGTATTAACAAATGTTGTTGGACATGGTTCTTGGATCAAGCAAACTAATTAATTGATTCAAAGAATGACATGATACATTCAGACGTTGCTAACATTACTAATCGCTCTGGCCAACCGCTTCATTGTCATTATCCATATCCATGCTGGTCACTTTTCCATATTACCTTTCTATTTTGTTTGTTTGAATTGTTCTCTACCAAAGAAAAGGTAGTTATAGAAAATCCTATGGAATCAATAGCAATAGAAATATCAACATATCCAATAGTAGTTTGAGCCATGGAAGTGGTTTTCTTTGGGTCATGATTTAGCAACCCAACTCCCTCCTTCTAGTGGTTAGTTGAGGGGGCCTAGCTAGTTCATTCATGGTGGTGGAAACTATCCATGCTCCACTGAGCTATTGTTTGCTCTTTATATAATGGTTGTATCCACTCCCATCCATGGTGGTTATTTTCAATTTAAGTAGAACCAAGGGAACAACAACATATCATAGTTTCTGAAATTTCTATGATCCTATTTACAAACCATTGACTTGGACAAACATGTGATGTCACAAATTGTTTCCCATAGAGAAACATCTTCTAGATACTACAAATGGATTCTTTTATTATCATTTCCTCTATCTATCTTCTCTGGTGGAGTAGAAAATACTATTCATGATAATTATCTATAGCATGACAGGACTAAAAACTTATTGTTTGAATATAGGATTTAGGAATGATAGAATGCAAGACATCCAAATGAGGATACATTTCCTTCCTATTGTTCCACTCGACTTTGATATGGGCCATCCTTTGGTTCTGTACTTCTTCTCCATTCTAGAAAACCTTCAATAGGAACTATTGTAAACATCACATTTTTTCTTATTTTCCTATGCAGTGTCCCTTATTCCACCTTTGACGGTGTCCAAGTGAAAATGAAAAACATTAGAAGTATCAATATTGCCTCTTATTCTTCAGTCAAAGAGAGAGATTATACAATTCTCCACAAGTTTGAATCCCTAGACTAGTTGCTTGAATCAAGAATTTTGGAAAAAATCCTCCATGAAGCCATGGGATGATCAGGTCAAGGTTGGACTAATCGAGGAAGCTCAGACTTTGATTCAATTTAGATGGGGCTTATAGATTATTTAACTGAACTTCAAACCACCACCTTGGTTTTCTTTAACTACCAAGGAATGTGCTTTAAGGGCGTATTCTATAACTTCACCTTGCAAATTTGTTGTAGGAAGAAGAGATGGAATATTAAGAACAATTACACTATGGTGAACACCATCAATGAATATATCATCAACTAGCCCAAGGCATACAAATCTAGTTGGTCTCATGATTGTGCATGCTCAACTAACAATTAAAATAAAAAAGGATCGAGTTACCCCGATGAGGGTGTTTGCTGGTAGGGTGGATAGATATGATGCAAATCATATAGTAGGGGTTTGATATGAGACTTGATTTTTTAATAAGAACTTGGGATTCCATTCAAGCATAGGAAATACACTTGTCATGGGATCATAATTGATATTGTTTATCAATCGCCCAACCTATAAATAATAAGTTAAAATTAGATTGATTAGGAAATGGTTGTTCTAGGGATGGTAATCAATGAGAAACACATATGGGGAAAGAGTCTAGGTTTGAACATTGTATTTTCCTTTGGTGCCCTATTTGTTCAATCATTTTCGATAGTTTTATGATTATAATATATTGTCTTCCTAGATTGTTGTTGAGTGTGTTTCTTCCATAGGGCATTGATGCATGGAAAATGTACAACATCTCGTTCATGTGTTACCCATGAATTAACATGTGTGATATTTGGAAAACGGATGATGCAACTTACTTGATGTGTTGAATTCATGCATGGTCCCAATGTTAAGTGATTTATGGAAACCTGCATCTATGTGTTGAATGAAAACCTACATTTTTGGGTTGAATATCAATCGAGCGATATTGGCATGATAAACACATGTGTATTTAGCACCAACATTTGTTACATATTGTAAATATATAGGGAGATCATGCAAATGATTGGGGTTACTCTCCTCAAAACTATATTTATTTATGATTTAGCCATTACTAGGCCCTTCACTAACTTTATATTAAGGCTCAATGCACTAAGCGTTAGCAACTATTTTCCCTTATAAACATTAGCATCTTGCTGAGTCCATAAAATCGATACTGATACAAATGTGAAGGAAATACCATGGTTGATTCAATTTCTTTACACAACTAAATTTAGGTTTCCATCTCTTCTATCTATTCCTACTACTAGTTCACTATGATTTATTAGGTTTAGGTCTTTCTTTACTAAAATATAAGTGATTTTTCCCTTGGTGGACACCTTCTAGTTAAAGGCAAGTCCCATTACAATCGACATTAGATACTTTGTACAACATCTCTACTAACAATTCCTATGAACACCCATCCTCTGAATAATTCTGACGTTAATCCTATATATGAGGAATTATGCCTTCCACTTATGGTTCTAATGGAAAGACTATTGTACTATTCATGGAAGTACACAGAAAGGGAAAACTGAAGTAGGTCAAAATTAGCCTTAAAATAGGAGATGCTAGAGTAACCATTAATTAAGGAAGCATGATGTTACTATTCCATATGCAAAGATTTTGTCCCTTGAAAAATTAGTGTGGGTTGAAGACAATAGGACACCTATTTAGGTTGATCCCACAATTTCATCACCTAATGGTATAAATATTGGTTTTATACCATCCACTTTTGTTGAGTTATGTAAAGTAGATTATGCTCTTTTTTTAATATAGCATGAGTTCTATGATCCGATTACAAATGCAATTACAATAGGTTGATTTTAATGGATGATTTACAGAAAGTGATAGTTCCCGTGTCGACACAATACAGTGCCCATGACTCTCTTTTTTCTTCTCTAAATGGTTTATAGAATGATACCTCTTCCTTAGGATTGAATCCTAGGGATACCTACGACGTAGCATGAATTTTCTCCCCCTATCCTACTCCCATAACTATGGAATGTACTAAAACAAGGAACTAGGTAGGATGTGTCTTAAATTTGAATAGGCTAGCATATGCCAAATGCAAGTGAATTAGAGCTTCCAATAGAAAACTAACCCATCCATGGTATTTGTACTCTATTGTATATTATTTCACAGTTTGCATTTTTTTAGCTAACCAAGTTAGTTTATCTTCATTTTTGGTGGATTATAATTGCTTGTTTGCAAATACGAGATTCGTTGCACAACATTTTATAAGTGTTTAATGACTATGGTGCAGAATGTGCCTATCTTGTTTGTGTTTTAATATGAAAGTATTATTTCTAGTGTATAATGCACTATCACAATTATACTACATAATTACATGTTATAATTATAGCAACATTGTTCCAAGTATTGTTATTTCTCAGTGAATCAATATTTCTATGTAAGAAGTAATATCTCACACTCTATGTGTATGGTATAACTTATGGGTACAATCTACATTCATTATTCTCTACTATGAGATCTTATTTAATTACTTTCCATAGCTAGTCGTTAACTTGTTGGACATCAAAATGCATGTGTTTTAGCTGGCACATTGAGCATTCAAAGAGATCAATTGATGGCACATGTGTTGTCTCGATAATTAAAAATAATAGTTAAATAGATTTCTTGATAATCCTAATTTTAGTGTGTCTATGTTTTGAATATGATGAGATTAATAGCACATATTTACAATATAAATAATATACGTGGGAGGTGCATTATTTTATAGAGTTGTTCCATAGATCAAAATCATGTAGTGGTATTAGAGAGGTTGGGTTTGACTAACAAGTCACTTATCACATTATTAGTCATTTACCCGGAAAATTATGTGATTTCTGAGTAGTTTTATAAAAGAGACTAACTTCTAACACATGTTTCTCTTTTGCATTCATTATCTTGGCTCAATGTTTTTGCAATCCTTATATTTATTACTAAATAGATATATTTTTAACATCATAATTGTTGCATGTAATTGGGTTTTCATTTTGGAAACCACTTTGCACATCTTATATAGGAGGGTCAAAAGAAAACTACCAAGGATTCAAGTAGTTCATTTTCAACCAAATTGTAGTTTGTTAAACAATCTAGCATTGACTATCCTTGCAATATGTTGGATTGTGAGTCCAATTCCATTTCACTTCAAAGATTTTCTTGCTTACTTTTGAAACCAATTGGTAAAACTGAGAATGTTTAAAGTTGTATACTGGAAAACATCTTAACTGACATGGCACTTGAAGAAGCTATTTAAGATTCTCGATATGATCTGAGATATTTTCGTCAAGTGACTTATTAAAGAACTGTATTGAATGAGAATAAACAAAAGTACACCATAAAAAGGGAAAAGATCAAAAGGAAAGAGACATAATCATGCAATATGAAAACAAAGAACTTGATAATGAAGTTCATCCCTAGTGGAGTATGTCTTTGGGTCCTTCTCTCAAATGGGTAGGTCTTTTTATTAACTCCACAAAAGAATTGGGCAAAATACATAAGTATACTTTATTATGGATTTAAACTACAAAATATTTTCTCAGATAAAAAAACTAACACCACCATTGCGTTCATTGCGTCATTTTACCTAAAAATGATTTTCTCCACGCCTCGATCCGAGTAGGACACTTTTTGGCCCAAGAGGCACCCTTGCCTTGGTTTGCGTGCCACTGCTCCTGCAATAAATGACTGGATAGATCTCGAAATCTGTGCCAATTCTAAAAAACTGTGAAAAAATATATACATATCTGTATTGTACAGACGCATTTTGTCTTCCTCTCGTGCTCTTCCCTGAACTCTGACAGAAGGCCCCTTCTTATACAAATTCCTAGGTGGTTAGCATTAACGAATTTGTTGGCGAAGTGGTCAAGGAGGATATTTGAAGGCAGTGGTTAGGCAGAGATCCCGGGGTTGAATCCCATGGGCCTCCCCTTTTAAACACATTGTTATAACTATTTTTGGTGGGTTTTCCAACTGTGGCAGGCAACAACTAAAATGGCAGAACCGTTATTAAAATCGGTGGATAGTTGGCTATTTCTGGCGGATAGTTTAGCGACTAGTTACATCTGGTGGAACATGCCAGACATGGCGTAACTGCCACCATATTTTGCAGAACTCTATTATATATATATATATATATATATATATATTGGTCACATGGCCTCCTTGTGCATTTGGGGGTGCCACATGGTGCCTTCCTATTGGGCCATGTGGAATCCGTTGATTTGTAGAACTGTGTATGATGACATCACCTCAGACACATGACTCCCTCTAGTTGGTGCCACGTGGCATCACCTGGGGCTTCTAGGTGGCATTTTTTACTGGTCCACGTGGCACCCTAAAAATTCCAAATTTGAGTGACACTTGGCAGCCTCTGGTGTTGCCACATGGTATGATGATGTCATCATGACACATGTCATCCTATGGGATTTCCACATAGGTTGTAGGGAAATTGATGTCATCCATACTGATGTTGATGTCAGTAGTACGGATGTTGACTCGTCCCTGCAGACTGGGCTAGTTTGACTAAAACTTTGAACGCTTATATCTTTTGATCTGTAACTCCATTTGATGAGTCATTTGCATCGTTAGAATGATTGCGACATGATCCTCGCGATCAAGCCATTTTAATTGAATTTTGGGAACTTTTATTTTTTTCCCTTTTGTTGTCTGATTAAGCCATTCTGAGCGTTCTAGGTTGCTTATGTGAGTTCTAAGTTGTTCTTAGCCTTCTTTGGATCCTTTTTGGATCACACCTTCCCACTGAGAGCTTTTTGGACCACCAAAAGATTTCATTAATCAACTGGTAAGTGAGGGAAGATTCCCCTTGTAACACCCCAGGTTTTGAACCCCGGTTTTAAATAATGTATTGTTACAATGTTGAGAGGCCAGGGTTCTCAAACAATTATTAAAAGTCCAGTGTGCCCAAGACATGTAATGTTTTTTATCATTATTAATAATAAATACATTGTTGGCTGCTAGATGGACAAGGACTAGAGTTATAGGGGGCTATGATTCCACAAGAGAGGGGGCTTGAGGGGCTAAGTGTTTATTCCTATTTTAATAACCCTTTTGTCTAAGGGAGGGGATCAGTTATGTGAGATTCTTGGGGAAGGCCAGGAGGTTCTTTATTCCCCACAAGAAATACTTAAACTTGTCCCTAGTCTGATTGTGGGGTTGATCGGGTTGGTCGTTCGTCATTGGTCAATGGTCATTGGTCATTTGAATAATGGCTTTTCCATTGATTTCTTGTACATTCCTTCATTTCCCTCACGCACTTCCATTCACTCACTTACCCATTCATTGATCCATCCTCATCTGCGTCTTGGCTTGGGAAAGGGAACGAAACTGCTAAAGATTAGCCACAGGATAGTTGGATGTAGTGGTTGTTGGTGTGATATAGCCGTGATTTGAGGACTGCATGTATGAGATGGGTTGGTCGATGTCCAGCGTTTCTCACAGTTGTGAGTCCTGAGAGTTCCGGCATTGAGATTCTGGACCAGTTTCACTGGAGCCCGAATAAGGAGAAGGACTTCCTGAGGGACTGCATGGCAGAGAAGGGTGGAGGTTCATTCTCTCGAGTGGTGCAAGTTGGGTAGAACAGAGATGGGTACTTGGATTACTATGAGAGCTGGGAAGCCTATGAGAGCTTGGGTGCTGACTGGTTTGGGAAGACAAGTAACACTCTAGAACCGTCCTTGTGGATTCATGCCCCTGGCTTGGGGGTGACACTTCTATTGAGATTTGGAATAGTAGTGTCTATGATTGGGTGGAATGTCCTTGTTCTATAGCTAGTTGGTGTCATCTTTCATAAAGATAAGTGCTCTTTGTTATGGTATCAATTGCATGTATATGAATGTATTTCCACTTTATATTTAATTATCATTTAATTGAATATTTAGACTATGCATGCTTGCTAACTACTGTTGTGCATGTCGTTAAAGTCTTTCCTTTTATGCATCCTTAAATTTTAAAAAGGTATCGGTAAGAGAACGAAGTCCAAGGGCGGTCATGAAGGTAGTATGCCCCAGCCTGTGGGTGGTTGGGGATGTTACATAATTGTATCAGAGCTTCTGGTTGAAACATCAGGCTGGTATGGGCTGGGTCTGTTGGCCAGAGTCTCGTGGTTACAGATCAAATTCTGATCATGGAGTTGAAAATCTTAGGAGGAATGGTGTTTCAGAATCTACATAGGAGATAAACATCAGAGACCCATGTAAGGGGTTCAAAGGATCATGACCGTTCCCTTTGAATTTGGGAGTAATTGCCACTGTAGGATTAGGATAGATCCGGGATCGTTGGATCAAAGGACAGGTGAACAGGGGTTGTCCGATGAAAAGGAAGAAAGGGCTAAGGTCACTACCATCAGATCCCATTGGAGAGTGAGAACAACAGACAAAAGGCATTGCGGGGAACCAAGTTGCATGGGAGATAATTTCCCAAGGTGGTCCCGCAATCCAAACCATGGTTTCCCCAAGGGCTTATGTTTCAACATCAGGAGAATTATGGGGCGAAAAGCGAGTTACTCCAAATCGTCGATGCGTGCCCCTGCAAATTGAAAGGAATGCAGTGATATGACATGTTGGGGCTTGAACATCGAAACTCCGTATAGCCAAAGTAGATCCTAACTTTCGATCACCAAGAGGTACGTGTCAGCAGATTAGTAACTCCGGAGATATCTGTTCAAGAGGTTTTCAGTTGAGATTTGAAACTCCTGAAACCTGAAGAGTCAGAGAGTCAAAGTAAATATCAAATGTTTGATTCAAGAGGACACAGAACAAAATCACGTGTACTTCAAGGGGTTTGAAGTTTTAGATTTTCGAAGTCCAAGGACCCAAAGTAAGCCTCAATCTTCAGATTAAGGAGGGCATGTGGTGTAGATCCATGGACTCTAGGTGAATACCTGAAGTGAATCTTAGTCGTCCAATCCAGAAGGACACATGATGACAGATTGGCCAGTTCGGTAATGCACAATTTGGGAGAATTGGAAGTGTGATAGTGTGGAAACTCCTGAAGAGCTGAAGTGATGGGGCACAATGATGTCACTTAGAGGTGATGTGGATCCTAGAATTCCCAAAGCTATGTGGCTCATGGAAGTCACCTTGGATGATGTGGACAAATGGGATGTGTGCCACGTGTCAGTAAGTTTTGAGCATATGGAGTATTGAAATGTTAGTTAGAACGTGACACGTGTCACCCACCCGATTGGGCCATGTGTCTGCTTCCAGTATTTCACCACGTGGCAAAAAATCGTGCAGTCTGGAGACTGGGCACTCCAGTGGGGAAAGATGTGACATGTTACGTTGGGTCGACAACTCCCGAAGGTCGGAGTACATATTGATCATTGATTCCAGAAGACACATGTTGAAGTATCATCGACTTTAGGTGAAAGCACTCTGAGAGAATGTGCAGGAGGAAAGTTTGAAACTTCTGAAGCCTGAAGAGCTGAAGCGATTCATTTTCGTTGATCTGTGGGAGGACACCCATTGGAAGATCATGAACTCTGGGTAAAAGCGTTCTCAGAGGAGGCAAGTAAGGAAATTTGAGACTCCCAAAGCACGGAGTCTCGAAGTGTATCTCGATTGTTGATTGTGAAAGAAGATGAGGACCATTGATCTGGTCCTGGCTAAAAGTTTCAAAGTCCCGAAGCTCTGGACAAGCACTTTTTTAGCTGAGCACGGGGTCATGTCCATGGTCATATCCAAATTGAGAGCAAAGAGAATGAGGGCTAAGGGTGGAATTGATTGTCTTTGAGACAAAAAAGTGTTAAGGAAGGATTTAGCCACAGTTTCTAGTCGTGGTCACCTAGGAAGGTGGTTTGAAGGAAGCACTTGCATAGGATGATATTATGTGTTGACCAAGGATAACATGACAATGTTATTTTCAGAGAATGGGGATATGATATCCATGAAAGAAAAAAAAGAGACCTGTAGCATGGTTTGGCAATTTTGTTTATCATATGCATAATTCTAACAAAATGGTCCTTTGCACATTTTGCAGAATTAAGGGGTTTAGACACATCAACTCAGTATGCGTATTGAGGAAATGGAAGAAGGCGAGGGAGCCTCTAGACATGATAAGCAGGCTAAAGGCTAGAATACCGGAGGTGGTAATGCAGAGATAGAGTCCAATGGACGCAAGGGAAAAGGAGAATAGGAAATGTTAATAGAAACGGTAAGAAGCCTGAAGATGGAAGTGCAAAGATACAAGAAGACAATGAGAGATTGATGAGAGAGAAAATTCAGATAAATGCTCGAGTGTTGCAGAGCTTAAATCAGTTGCAGAGACAAATGAATAATGGATCAAACTCAATAAAAGAGGAAGAAGGCAGGTGCCATGAAATAAGGGATGATCGTGGAAGAGTTGGTTATTCTAGAAGTGTTAGTAGAGCTCATGGACACCACTCACCTCCTTACTCAGAAAGAAAGTTTTATGCATCAGATGATCCCATAAGTAGTTCAGAGGTATCTCTTGTTAGACACCAAAGGAGGAAACAAGAGCTAGATACTTTCAAGGAGAGCCGAGGAAGCTCAAGCCACCTTCCTTTGAGGATGAAAGAGAAATGGAAGATGATGTCAAAGAATGGTTTCTTGGGCTCAAGAGATATTTTCAGTGGCATAACTATTCATCAAATATGGAAGCCAAGATTGCCACCTACCATTTACATGGGAAATTTTCAATTTGGTGTGACCAACTGAAGCAAGTGGAGTGCATTAACGAGAGTAGGATCACTTCAAAGCAGTTCAAGAAGTACTTTCAGAAGGAGTACCTCTCATATCATTTATATGACAAGAAAATGTAGGAGTTATTTGAAATCAGTTTGGGAAGCATGACTATGGCAGAGTACGAGAAGAATTTCTTGGGATTGTTAAAGCATGTCAGGTTCATTAGTGATGAGAAAGTGAAAATACAGAGATTTCTAAGTGGACTACCAACCTTTTATAAGGAAAAGATCAAGTATGATGAACCAAAGACCTTGACTGAAGCCATTAGGAAGGCTAAATACATGTATGAGAAAGTCCAGGGAAGAGAATCTCTGTAGAAATATTGGAAGGATAAGAAAAAATGTGAAGTCCAATCAGAGGAGGAAAGGATTCAAACCTTCCTTCAATAGGAATGAGCCTAGAAATCATCAAGACTAGTATGCTAAAGGAGATTTCAAAAAGGAATATTCCTTGGGAAAAAGGGGAAGACCACCAATCCAATGTTGGGGATGGAAGGAATATCACCTATACAAGGATTTCCCACATAGAAAGGACCGAGTGAAGACTATGCACAACATCCAAGAGGCTACAACAATCGAAGATATGGTGTTGGCACAAGGGCAGACCCAGGGTTCAACGCTACAACAACGCACTAGAAAAACCCTAACTATCGGCCCTTTCGGCAACACCTGCGAAGCAGATGAAGTCTTACCTGAGGTAGATGCAAGGGTGGTTGCAAGACTCAGGTGTCTGGAACCTTAGCTAGGACACAGATCTGTGATTATAACACATAGTAATCACCTAGCATAGATTATTCATCAATATTCAACCCTTATGATACTTCGCAGATAGCGCAGAGCATCGCAGTATGTACTTAGATCTAAGATAATTCAACACTTAGCCACAACAATATAGATTAGATTCGGTAGATCAAGCACTAAGCATCTTACATACCAGATCTAACATTCATTCAGATCTTTGCAGCACAAAGCATAAATAGATCTATCTAGACACATCAAAGAACTTAGAAAAGGAAGAGACAAACACATCAGGTCGAGGCGCATAGCACAACACACAAATTTACTGTGGTTCACCCTGACCCTAGGGCTACGTCCACAAAGTCTTCTTCTATATTAGCTTCAGTTAATTAGGTTACAACACAGAGCCATCCAAATCCTTCTTCACATAGGAAAAAATATCTGTGCAGCTCAGAAGATCCTTCTTCCTTGCACTAAAATCACAGAGCCTTCTACAATATCATGCACTTAGTCTCTTATAGTATGCACAAAGAAATTACAATCATTACAAACACTTAGCACAACTCGCAACTCTTCGATCACATAGATCTCACTCTACTACTCTTCTCCCCCCTGCCTTTTTCACTTACTTCGCCTATACATATATTTATACATACAACATTGGGCCTAAGTGTAGGTAAACCCACGAAACAACATCCCTTTCCCATTACATTATCCCCCAAAACCCAAAATGGAGTCTAGATTCCACGATTTCCACTTCGTATTGCACTCCATCTTTGACAAGCTATTGAAGTCCCAAAAGCAATCAAATATGACCAAGTGTTCCTCAAAACTTGGTCAGGGCCAACATGCCCCCAACACTCACCTATGACTCATCCCGAGTCACTCAGGTTTGGGTAACTTTGCCTCAAAGGTCTCAAGCTTGGCTCGAGCTACTTCGACTTGTCTCTGTGCTATTGCTTCTTGCTCAACAAATTCCTGAACAACCACTTCACTAATAGGTCCTTCTAGTTGTTTCTTGACTGTAACAACTACTTGTTCTAGTAGTGTTCCTTGGCCTTCAATTTCTTCAAACAGTAGGTAGGCCTCCTCCTGGCTCGGCTGGAGTTTCTTGGTGACTTCCATCACTCTATTCTATGTGGTAAGAATGAGTTGTTGGGCAATGCATTGTTCTTGGGATATATTCATCCTCTTGATGGGTGACAGGAGCTTGAGCTGCGTATGTACTGTATCTACATGCTTCTTTTCTTCCTAGAGTTGGGACTCCAGTTTCTTCAACTCTAGGTCTTCAGATAGTTGTTCATATATCTGTGCACTTCTGCTACTTAGCTGGTTGTATTTTGTAGCAAGTGTTTAAATCCTCTCGATTGCGCTCTAAGCATTCAATTATCTTTGGTTGCACACTTCTTGTGGAGTCTGTGGTATGGTTTGAAGCTCTAATTCGACGAACCTTTGTTGAATTTGTTAAATAACTTCAGCTAGCTTCATCACTTGGTGCTCTATGGGCTCTTCGGACTTCTGCTCTAATCTGGTCACAGAGCGAAATTCTCTATTGATTGCTTCTTCAATTCTTATCTGCTTTGCGAGAAACTGCTCTTTCTCTTTTTGGATCTTCACTATGTATTCTTCAAATTTTGCTTGGAGAGCATTCTTCTCTTGTTGCACGACTTGGATTTGTTCAATAATTTCCTCCTGTGCTTTCTTTAGGGCTTGGGTGGCCTACACTTTTTATTCCTGAGCATGTCAAAGGCATACTTCGACTGTATCAACAATATTGTGGAGCTGAACTAATTCATCTCCCACTTCTATTGTTCCTTCTAGCAGAGGTGCAGTAGAGATTGCTCAGCTAGACTGGAGTGCTTGTTTTACTCCTTGGAGCGCTATCTCAATTTGACTATGCATTTGTTCCTCCTTCCCCTCCTGCTTCTCTATGATTTCCTTTTAAGCATCATTGACCACTACAACAATGAAATCAAAGTCATCCAACGTGAGGGCAGTTCACATCTTGGTTACAGGGGTTCTTGGTTTCTTTCTGGAGGAAGATTTCAGAGGTGAGACCTTCCTTTTCTTTGATGCGTCTTCTTCGTCGCTAGGCGATGGTACTTCAACTTTCTATTGTTTAGTTACGGTACCTTCTTCATCATCACCTTCTTCATCTAGTGTAATGGAAGTCATCCTTACAAATAGGCTGTCAACATCCTGGACTTTCTCAGTCTTCTTCGTCGTCTTTTCTTTATTTGTCTTACTGGGCCCAGGTGTATCCTGTGCAGTTTCGGGGCTGTCGATGTCAAACATTTATGTAGGATCTGCTAAAACAAGGAGGTACACTGACCATTCCCTGGTGATCTCTTCCACTTCTTCTTCTGTCAACTTATAATAGGACTGAATATGTTCCTGGTGCTCATCAGCGCATGGGGTTAGGTATATAAAGTGGTGGTCCGTGCTAAACTTTATCAGAGGTCAGAATTTGTGTAAAGTTTTCGGGGTTATGCGAGGTTCACTCCTTATGGATTCTTTCAGTTGGTTATATTATGCGTGGAAAATGACATTCGATTCCCATTTCTTTCTCATGTCGTTCGAGTACCATAATGTACTAAACTTCGTGGCTAGTGGCTCAAAGGGGTCAAGGTTCGGGAAGGTTGCACCTTCCGGTATCTCCCATGCAACAAAAGTTATCAATATCATGAGCCAACTAAAATGGAATTCATGCCCCTGATCCTGGGCTTCTTTGGAGTCAATCTCCACTTGATTCACCAAGTACTTCACCCAGTTCATCCATAGTCCCTATGTTCACTTTCCTGCGAGGTCAACTACAAATCAAGATACTTGTGTTGGTCAATTCTTCCGTACCAACTTCCCTGCAATCAGTTGGCATGCGAGGTGCATTGCACCACTTTCAATAGAAGCTACCTTGTAGCCTCTCATGCTTTTCTCAACATCACCATAGGATTTTTTGATCTTCTACGCAAGAGCGCGGTCTGCGGTCTTTCCAGGATAGTACTCATGGGGATCAGCGCCCTACATGCTAAGCCTGGTGATCCTATTGATCAACGTCGGATCAACAGTTATGCGACGGTATAACTATAGGTATCCTCCATGGTAACTTGCTAGCAACAATTGGACACAAACATTCACCTCTTGGTGTCTGCCAAAGTGCGGTATTTTCATAACGTTGAGCAAAGTAGACTGTGCAAGGTTCATCATCCATTATTGAGGGATGAGCTTCAAATTCTTTCCCTTAGTTCTCGTCAAGTACTTATACGGGGAGATCATGATGTAAACTTTACGGTCCCCCAGGTTGAAGTCGCAAAACTTCAATGTTTTAACCTTGTCCTGATCTGCTCGGTAGGTGTGTACTCCTTTCGGTAGATGTGCAGTGACTATGGTGTATTCAAAGTCTCTAGGGACATTATCCCTGTTAATCTCACTGCTCAGAGGGGGTATGTAAGCTGGTAGGATGGATGGCACTAACTTCGCATTGGCTATGCCGTCCTTATTCTTAGTTCTTCTCTCTACGCTGGCTTGAGATGTTCCTGCTTGAGCAGTCAATGGGGAGGCTTGCACTCCTCTCGTCAATGATGCTTGGACTCTGGTAGACATTCTTCTTTCCAACATGACTCTCTCAATCATTAAATCGAGAAGGACTTTTGTGATGAATTCCTCAAGTGCGGTGAGCTCGTTGGACATACGCACTCGAGAAATATAATAGGGGTCATGATGATCTCAAAATACTGCACTAGGGTGAACAATCTTCTTGCAATGATCACTGTAAACAATCACTAGTTCTGTAGGCTTCAACTTTTCAGTTGGCAAAAGTGTTCTTTGGGAACGACGCAATGAGCTAAATAGGAAATTCATCAACGGTCTTCTTGCAATGGGTATGAATCTTCCATGAATGTTGATCCATTTGTTATGGCATGGTCCAATGGTCTGGTGGTGATCCTTTAAATCTTATCTATCTGTTCAGGGCGGAACTCGAATGGGTATATCAGTCCAATGGCTATATTGCTTCGCCACGGCGAAGTGCCATATGTCGCTATTCTGATATCCCAACGAAGCTCAATTCCTGTGATTTTTCCTTCTGTGAAGTTTCCTCTAGAATCTTCTATAACTTTTCGATCTTGTCTCTCTTCTTACTTAGCTTCCTAGCCTTCTTCCCAGTGAGATTTGTCTCGATCATCCTTTTTCCATTCTAATTCTTATCTTTTCTCAACATAGTCACTTCGTGATGTTGAGATTCTTTCTTCAAATCCAAGGGTAATACTCCTTCATCATATGGATTAGGTATTTCGGTCTTCTATGGTTCTTATAATTCTCTTATAGCTTCGACATCCAAGTCCTTGGTGTTCAATAGCTTATATCTATTCTCTTGTTCTTCTATCAAGTAGGCGATCCTTCTAGTCATAAATTCCACGAGTTCTTGCTTCTTCTGTTCTAGGGATTCCTTTTCTTATTTTCTCTGGATCTGGTCCTTTTCAATCTAGATCTTGCCTAACAAATATGAAAACGGGGCATGGTCCTCAATAAATTTAATAACTTTGAATTCTTCCTCTGTCGAAGCTCCATGGGTACTCATAGCTATTTGGGTAATCCTGCCACATAGGGTTACCATTTTTCCTTTAAAAAACCCTATTTTTCCTAGTGAAGGAACCATAGCAGGCCTTCCTAGGGTTTCCCAAGTACTTTTTGTCATAATGTTCATCTATGTTCCCTCATCCATAGCACAGTCAATGTCAAAGTCTCCTATTCTTACTCTGATTTTCTCCTTTTCTTTGAATATCTCTGACAAACTGACATCTTTATGTTCATCCAAGGTTTCTTTCATTTTCTGTAACATAATCTCTGATTCTTTCTTAGGTTCTTCTATAATATTAGTCTCTTGATCTCTTTCAGAGTTTTCCTGCTCCATATTCATCTTTTCAAGTCTAGCAATCATTATAGGGAAATCCAGTAATTCATGGTCCATAGCCTTACAACAGAGGCAACTAGGGTTTCTCCCAGGGCATTCTTTAGAAAGATGTTTTGGTCTTCTGCAACTGTAACAAAGATTTAATCCTCTCTTTCTCGTCAATGATCCACAACTTTTCTTGTACTTCTTGCTAGGGTCATAATGGCTAGCCTGCAAAAATTTCTTTCTAGGATCTTGCATCCATTGGTTAGTCCAAAAATTCTTTCTATGCATAGGTATAACATATCTTTCATTATTCTTATCAGATCTATTCATATCAAACATTCTTTCATCTAATAATGCCCTAGTTTTCAAGCTAGGACAAAATCTATCAAGCATACCTAAATCCATAATTTAGAAACAAAAATTTTCACTTCTTTTACTTCTACATGGCACAAAGCTTCCAGATCTAAGAACTTTTAACTATTCTTACCTTTATCAAAGCACAAAGCTTACATATCTTACCTCTTTTCTTCATTATCAACCTCTTTTCTTGCAGATATGACTTCTTTCCTTCAGATCTGTCCTTCCTTATTCAACACAGATCTTTTCAGATCAAGTGGATCACTATGCACTAGGGCATAGATCCACGCACAGAGCTTTCACAATTTCATGATGAATATTTGCACAAAGATTCTTCTGCTCAGTTCCCAGCAATCATAGTTTCAGGTCTCGGCAGCAGAACCATTTGTTGGCACAGGGGCATACCCAGGATTCAACACTACAACAACATACCAACAAAGCCCTAACTACCGGCCCTTTCGACAACACCTGCAAAGAAGATGAAGTCTCACCTGAGGTAGAGGCAGGGGTGGTTGCAAGACTTAGGTGTCTGCAACCTTAGTTGGGACACAGATCTGTGATTATAACACTTNAGCATATATAATTCATCAATATTCAACCCTTATGATACTTCGCAAATAGCACAAAGAATCCCAGTATGTACTTAGATCTAAGATAATTCAGTACTTAGCCACAACAAGATAGATTAGATTCGGCAGATCAAGCACTAAGCATCTTACATACCAGATCTAACATTCATTCATATCTCAGTAGCACAAATCATAAATAGATCTATCTAAGCACATTAAAGAACTTAGCAAAGGAAAAGACAAACACATCAGGTCGAGGCACAGAGCACAACACATAGATTTATCGTGGTTCACCCCCACCCTGGAGCTACGTCCACAAAGTCTTCTTCTTTATTAGCTTCAGTTAGTCAAGTTACAACATAGAGCCATCCAAATCCCTCTTCGCATAGGAAAACATATCTACGCAGCTCGCTAGATCCTTCTTCCTTGGGCTAAAATCACAGCGCCTTCTACAATATCCTGCACTTAGTCTCTTACAGTATGCACAAAGAAATTACAATCATTACCAACACTTAGCACAACTCACAACTCTTTGATCACATAGATCGCACTCTACTACTCTTCTCCCCCCNTCCTATACATCTATTTATACATACAACATTGGGCCTAAGCGTGGTTAAACCCATGGGCCAACATCCCTTTCCCATTACATTATCCCCCAAAACCCAAAAAGGACCCAAAAATGGGTCTAGCTTCCATGATTTCCGCTTCGCGTTGCACTCCATCTTTGACAAGCTGTCGAAGTCCCCAAAATGGTCAAATATGACCAAGTGTTCCTCAAAACTTGGTTAGGGCCAACATATGGGAAGATTCTATGAAACTTTAAATGATCAACAAGAAGAGTACCCATCCAATATGATCGAGGTGGAAGGTAAGATCATAAATCAGCCTGTTGCTATTTTGATTGATTCAGAAGCAAGTCATTGCTACATTGATACTAAGATAGTGGATAGATTACATTTGGAGAAAAGTAAACTTGGAAAATCAAGTTTGGTTAAGTTAGCCACTGGAACCAAATGAAGAATCCATGATATTGTCAAAATTTGTTCCATAAGTCTTAATGGCATGAATACTAGTATGGATCTAAATATCATACCATTGGGGTCTTACGATATTCTGATTGGAATGGATTGGTTGGATAAGAATCATGTTGTCCTAGATTGCCATGACAAGATATTTACATGTTTGGATGGAAATGGAAAACAAAGCACCGTGAAAGGAGTTCCAAGACACATCTCTATAAGGGAGATTTCAGCCTTATAGTTAAAAATATGTTTTAGGAAAGGATGTCAATTGTATGAAGATCATGTGGAAGAGACAGATAATACAAAAGGGCCAAGCCTAGAAGATTTCTCAGTACTACATGAATTTGTAGATGTATTCCAAGAAATACCTGTATTGCCACAAAGGAGGGAGATAGATTTTTCAATTGATTTAGTGCCAGGAGTTGCCTCGGTGTCAAAAACACCTTGCATAATGAGTGCACCAGATTTAAAATAATTACAAATGCAGTTGGAGGAATTGTTGAAGAATGGGTACATACGTCCAAGTGTTTCACCTTGGGGAGCACCAGTACTTTTTGTCAAAAAGAAGGATGGAACCTTGAGGCTGTGTATTGGCTTCCGTCAGCTTAACAAGTACACTATAAAGAACAAGTATCCTCTACCCCAAATTGATGACCTTTTTGATCAACTAAGCGGAGAAAATATCTTCTCAAAGATTGACCTAAGGGCAAGATACCATCAGGTAAGAATCAAGGAAGAAGACATTCATAAGACAACCTTTAGGGCCAGGTATGGGAATTATGAATTTGTAGTGGTGCCATTTGGACTGACCAATGCACCAGTTTTCTTCATGTGCTTAATGAATCGCATATTCCTAAATTATTTGGATAATTTTTTCAAAGTATTCCTAGATGACATACTTATCTATTCTAAGTCTGAAGAGGAGCATGAACATCACTTAAGATAGGTGTTGCAAGTACTGAGAGAAAATCAGTTGTATGCCAAGTTGAGTAAGTGTTCTTTTTATCAAATGCAGATCCATTACTTGTGACAAATTATTTCAGAGTAGGTCATAGCAATAGATACAGATATGATCGAAGGCATTAGAGGATGGCCAACACCCAGAAATGTGTCAGACATCATATCTTTTATGGGATTATCTAGCTACTACAAAAGGTTCATAGCAGGGTTCTCTAATATTGCTCATCCCATCACTTCGTTGCAAAAGAAGGGAACTAAATTTGAATGGACACTCAAGTGTGAAAATAATTTTAATCTATTGAAGGAATTACTTACTAGTGCACCTGTGTTAAATGTTGTTGACCCAAATGAAAGTTTTGTGGTATGTACAGAAACATGTAAGGAAGGACTTGGGGGATTCCTCACACAAAATGGACATGTAATTGGATATGAGTCCAGAAATCTTAAGGAACATGAGAGGAACTATGCCACATGACTTGGAACTTGCTGCCATTATTCATGCCTTGAGGATGTGGAGGCATTATCTCATGGGGAAGAAATTTGAATTAAGGACATACCACATTGGCCTGAAGTATCTTTTTGAGAAACCAACATTGAATGCCAGGAAAACAAGATGGCTGGAATTTTTAAGTGAATATGACTTCAATATCAAGAATATCAAGGGAAAGGAGAATAAATTTGTCGATGCACTTAGTACAAGAGTGCATACCATGCATGCTACTGTTGTTAGTATGCATCAATCAAACTTGAAGAGCAAAATTTTAGATGGTATTGTTACTAACCAACATTGCCTACAGGTAAAGGAAAGCTTACTTCAAGGAGATGTACAACATAAAATAAAGGAGTATGAGATAAAGGAAGATGAACTACTCATGCATAAAAATAGAATCTATGTTTCTAGTTCTAGAGAACTCAGGAATTTGATACTGAAGGAAATGCATGATGTTCCTTATGTTGGACATCCCGGTTACCAGAAAATAATTACAGCAATAAGAAGCCAATTAGTTTTGTCGGGAATGAAGAAGTATGATGTTGATTACATTGCTCGATGTATGGAATGTCAGAAGGTGAAGGCTGAGCATAAGCACCCAGCGGGGTTGCTACAACCATTGACAATTCCATAGAAGAAATGGGAAGTGATCACCATGGATTTCATCATAGGATTACCCAAAACGAATAAGAAACATGATTCAATAATGGTGGTGGTTGAAAAATTAACAAAGGATGCTCACTCTATGCCTATGAAGACAACACATACATCAGCTAATATTGCAGAAATTTTCATTAAGGAAATTGCTAGGTTGCATGGGATACCTAGGAAAATCGTCTCGGACAAAGATACAAAGTTTACCTCCAATTTCTAGAGGGGATTGTTTAAAGGATCTGGCAGAAATCTAAACTTTATCACATCATATCATCCCCAGACAGATGGGCAAATCGAAAGAGTCAATTGAATAATTGAAGATATGTTGAGAATGTATGTTATGGATAATCCATCTAAGTGGGAAGATTACTTACACTTGGTTGAGTTTACATATAATAATGGGTATCAAGATTCATTAAGAATGAGCCCATTTGAATCCTTGTGTTAGCGCTCTATAAATTTCCTAGAGGTTTTTCGGAAGAAGAAATCTACGAGAGGTAACTTTATCCAACCGCTTTTGAAGCTGGGATCTAGCCCTTCCAACTTCAGAGAGGGATCTCTCTATATGATTTTAAATATGTTTCAAATTTTAAATATTAGGCTAGGTAAATAAATAAGTCGATTTTGTTGTCATAGTGTTTGTCGATTTGGTTGAGACAGTTTACACATCCATTGGGCTATGGGGTCAGTGTCGTAAAGATGAAATCCAAACCAGAAAAACAAAGGAACCTTTCACAGGGCGAGATAATATAATCACTGGATTCTTTAGTAGCATAAATGAGGAATAGCAGAAAAGATGAGAAGGACAATTACAACAAAGAAGCAGTTAAGAATTTCTTTATTGTAAAATGAGAAGATAAACACTTAAATCCTTTGAGTCAAAAACAAGGTATACAAGATAAATCCTGCAACGTTCGTTACTCCTAAAGATTAGATTTAGAAAATAGTATGATTACAAAGTGAGAATAACATTTAACGTAGAGAGATATGATCTTTAGGACCATTAAGGCCAATTTTATTAAGGCCATTAAGGCCAATTAAAATTACAAATGGTCTTCTCAATGGCTTGTTTGCTTCTCTGCACCAATTCATTCTACTCAAACATGATATGTATCATGGGCCATATCTCGTTCATGGACTTGGTAATGTCTGTCCAGACACTTTCTTTAACCTCGGCCAAAGTTTTACCTGCCACTGTTTTCTTTCGGAGCTGTTGTAACTCTTTTTTGAGCTGGTCTGACACCTGCTTTTCCTTGGAGAGGTTGATCTGAAAGGAAGATTTGAGTTCCTGAAGGTTCTCAATCTCCTTTTTGAGCCTGCTAATCTCTGTTTCCTGTAGGTTCATCTTTTCCATAGATTTAGGGAAGTCGACTTTCTTTTCCAGGGATGTCAGTGGAGGCGCAGATGGGACTTCTGTCACTGACGCTGTGCTCACTCTCGAAATTGGAATGGCACTCAATGGAATGACTTCCATTGGCTTCAATTGTTCTTTCTCTTTCACCAGCTTCTCCATATCATCTTCCATTTCCTTTAGTTGTGCATTCTGCTCCATGAGTAGTTTGAGCATTTCATCTTTTTCTCCTTCTTTCTCTGCTATCTCCTTCACCTGTGAATCTTCTGTTGGAAGCAGTTTCAGTTGTTTTCTTAAGGAGGCTATGTCAGCATTTTTCTTCTTAATCATCTCCTTGGTTGATTTCACGTTCAAAGGATTGTAACCGATCTTGAGGACTAGTTCCTCCAAAGTCTTTATTCTGTTGTCCTTGGAAAAGGATGATATCTTCTCTAACTTCAATTGTGTTTGAACATTGTTCAGGGACACTTGAAATTTGGACGCAGTAGTGGAAGCATGCGCCAGCGTATAAAAAACCATTTCCCCTGTTTTCTTGTGTAGATCCATATGATCGGTCGGATGCACATCATTCATCTGGAATTCAAAGGTGGCCCTTTTGTAATTAGTGATCACCTTTGGATCTTGTACCTGTGCTTGGAGAAATGCCATATGCATTCTGCCCTTCTCGGTGTCAAATGCTGATAGCAACCTATGTTGTGCAGTTGACGTCTGCTTCCAGAACTAGGTGCAAGTACTGTTGGTCAGGGTCTGGTTCCTTTTCTTGATGAGCTCATACTTTTAAAAGATGCTCAGCTGCGGTCCTGCCTTGCCTAGTTGGGTGGTCGACGAAGAGTCTACAGATTTCCTCGACAATGTTGAGGTTATAATATGCTGGAGGCTTGCACTGAGGGGTCGCCTATCAACCTTGGTCACTGTAGTAGATGGGACTTCCTTTTCCCCAGTCAGGTCAGGAGCTGAAATGGTTTTAGACCTCTTGGTATGAAATTGAAATTCTTCTGGCGACACCTCAGTGACAGGTGGAGATAAATCTTTCCTAGGCCTTTTCTCTTTTGGAACCTGTGGTGTGGTTGTTTGCGATACAGTGGCTAGGGGATTCTGTTGTTCTACTTCGACCAAAGTGTTAGGCTCCCTTAGCGTCTGGTTTGCAAATTTCTTGACTTCCAACCTAGATTCGTGGACATATGGGATGTTCTTGTTTTTCACCCTCATCTTAGAGATAATCCCACATGGATCGTAATGCCATGGGAAGCTCACAAATAACTTCATTTCCTTCAGCAGCCTGTCTGCTTCTTCTCCAGCACCATGATTATTGCAGATGAAAGAGCCAATCTACCCTTTGATTCTGAGTTGTTGATTTTTCTTAAGTGACACAAAATGGATATCATCAGAGTTTATCATCTGCCTTATATACTCCAGAGCAAAAATTCTGATAAGCATGTATTTCAGAAGCTTATACGGGGCCAAATCGCATCCGTATACTCTGATCTCTATGTAATCTTGGTACAAATACCAATCACCTATCTTGGTGTGATCCAAAAGATGCAGGATCCTCTATACTTCATCATGTATCTAAGGCTCGGGCTTGCTTCTAAGCATACTTATCACTGGGTGGTAGAATTGATCGATGAACTCCTTGAAACTGAACTCTGTGGAGTTATGCTTGAGCAAGGAGGTCCATGCGGTCATTGCCTGGGATCTACCGTCTCCATCCATCTTCTGCGTGGAAAAAGAAAATTTGTCCGCTTGGAAGAAGACGAACAAGTACGCTAGTATGGACGATATCAGAACATGCCTTCCGTGGAGAAATTTACAAACTGTTCGTGAATATTGGTCGCCAGAAATGTGTTGAAGTCAAACTGGGTAGTGGGCTTCTCATCGATGGAGAAAATGGATAAAAATCCTAGAATTGGTTCATCTACCCACTGATCTGAATAGTATCCCAACAAGGTGCATAGGGACGAGATGATCTGGTTTCCTTTGGTCAAAAACATGGAAGAAGGATAAGGGGGATTTGTGGAGGGAAATTGAGCAGATGGTGGGAGGAAAAGCTCAAATATTTGAGCTCTTTGGGGGAAGGTCATTTTCTGGTATAATTCCATGAGAATTTCCAGGTTGAAAGGTGATGCAAAGTCAACTCGGGGAATTTGCATCATTTGGTTGATGGATTCAGGCGTGATGAGGAACATAATTTCTCCAAACGAGGAGACGACGACTCTTTGCTCAGGAATGTAGTGGGCTTGGCACTTGAGGGAAAACTCTGGAAAAGGGTGAATCTGGGGAAAGAGATATAGGGGTAAGTTGGACTCCCAGAGTCCAATTTCATCGCTCTAGTCCAAGAAATCTTCCTTGAGCCATGACTGAAGGTCTGCGAAATTGAAATCACACTTAGTATCTACGATTAAGTGATCTTTGTCGGCTAGTGGAATCCTATCAAGGTCGACAGGAGGCGGGAGAAATAGATTCTCCTCTCCTTCTATTTGTTTTGACTTTGGTGCCATTACTGCAACAGTACCTGCAAGAAAAACAACGTTAGCGGGGGCGACTGTGGATGGAGGCAACGGATTGTAATGGAGGAGAAAACGGTGTGAATTTTTATGGTGCGATGAGTGGGTAAATGGTGAAAGTAGAAAGAGTGAGGGTAGTTTTGAGTAAACGGGTGTCCGTTGGGCATGGGAGACAGGTCAGTTGGTTAACGGATAGGTTTTCCAGTGATAAATGTCCAACAAATCACTTAGAGTGTGAGATGGTGGGTGATGGTGACTGAGGGGTACAGATGGGTGAAGTGGCGGTTATCGATTAGGGTAAAAATTATGGTGAGGGGGCTTGCCACGAGCGAATGGGGGGGGAAGGACTGACAGAAATTATGGGACGTGACTCTTTCGGGAAAGGTGGATGATGACATTAGGAGGTGATAAAGGTATGTCAGTCAGTAGGAGGTGATGGGAATTGGAACTGATAGATCGATGCCACGTATAGATAGGGGCCCGCTAGAGGAAAGATTCCATTCCAGACCCCCCCCTCTCAGTAAAAGCAGATCAGTTGGGGGGGTCCAAAACACACCT
>SNQJ01S0064446.1:66448-87662 GCA_010110895.2 Picea sitchensis
AAATCTCATTGAAATTGGGTAGTTGTACAAAGTTGGCAGCCATATTATGTGGTCCATTTCAAATATTGGACATAATAGGGCCAATTACATGCATTATTTCATTGTCTTCTTCCATGAATGTGCATAATGTATTTCATGTATCTTTTCTAAAGAAATAGGTACATGACCCTAACCATGTTATTGATTGGAATCTGATTTAGGTAGAGACGGAGGGAGATTTTCAAGTTCAGTCGGTGCGGGTATTAGACAGAAAAGTCAAAATGCTCCAGAATCGAGTTATAGAGCTGGTAAAAGTTCAGTGGACCTGCTACAATCTTGAAGATTCTACCTGGGAGCATGAAGATTCCATGTGGGCAGAGTAACCACACCTTTTTGAATAAATTTGAGATTTTGATCTCTATTTTGTATATGCACTGAGGAAAGTGCCAAAATAAGGGGGAGGGGATGTAACACCCCAGGTTTTGAACCCCCATTTTAAATAATGTATTGTTACAATGTTGAGAGGCTAGGGTGCCCAAACAATTATTAAAATGCTAGTGTACCCAAGACATGTAATGTTTTTTATCATTATTAATAATAAACACATCCCTGGCTACTAGACAAACATGGACTAGAGTTATAGGGGGCTATGATTCCACAAGAGAGGGGGATTGAGGGGCTACATGTTTATTCCTATTTTAATTACCCTTTTGTCTAAGGGAGGAGATCAGTTACATGAGGTTCTTGGGGAAGGTCAAGATGTTCTTGATTCCTCATGAGAGATACTTAAACCCACCCCTGGTCTGATTGTGGGGTTGGTCGGGTTGGTCATTGGTCGATGGTCGTTGGTCGTTCGACTGATGGATTGTTCGTTGATTTCCTGTACGTTCCTTCATTTCCCTCATGAACTTCCATGCACTCACTTACCCATTCATTGATCCATCCTCATCTGCATCTTGGCTTGGGAAAGGGAACTGAACTATTGAATATTAGTCGCGGCATAGTTGGTTGTAGTGGTTGATGGTGTGATCCAGTCATGATTTGAGTCTTGCATGTCTGAGATGCATTGGCCTGTGTCCAACGTTTCTCACAGTTGCGAGTCCTAAGAGTTTCATCATTGAGATTATGGATCAGTTGCACTAGAGCCCGAATAAGGAGAAGGACTACCTGAGGGACTGCGTGGCAGAGAAGGGTGGAGGTCCATTCTCTCAGGTGGTGCAAGTTGAGTAGAAGGGAGTTGGGTACTTGGATTGTTGTGAGAGATGGGAAGCTTGTGAGAGCTTGGGTGTTGACTAGTTTGGGAAGCCAAGTAACACTCTAGAACCATCCTTGTGGATTCATAGCCATGGCTTGGGGGTGACGTTGTTGTTGAAATTTGGAACAGTAGTGTCTACGATTGGGTGGAACTTCCTTGGTCTGCAGCTAGTTGGTGTCATCTTTCATAAAGATAAGTGCTCTATGTTATGGTATCAATTGCATTTATATGAATGTATTTCCATTGTATATTTAATTATCATTTAATGGAATATTTAGACTATGCATGCTTGTTGACTACTGTTGTGCATGTTGTTAAAGTCTTTCCTTTTATGCATCCTTAAATTTTAAAAAGGTATTGGTAAGAGAACGAAGTCCAAGGGCGGTCTTGAAGGTAACATGCCCTGACCTGTAGGTGGGTGGGGATGTTACACCCCTCACTTTGTCCTTCTCAATCCACTTTTTCTTGCTTGGATGTGTTCCCTTTAAGCCTACTCAAAGATACTCAACAGTACCCCTGTGTGAATTCCTCATCCTTATGTCCAGGATGATATCTTCCTGTAACTCATCCAATTACTCAGGTGAAAACTCATCAACTGAAGGTATTGAAACTTCATCATCCCGATCCATGATCATGGGAGGCTCAAAAAGTTTCAATTTCTCTACGTTCACAACTGAGTAAATCTGCATATAAGGTGGAAGATCTAAACGAAAATCATTAGTGTCACTTTCATCCAAAATAGTGAAGGGGCCATATCGTATAGGATTGATTTTATTTCCTTCACCCTTCAATCATTCCTTGCTGATGTGAAGCCATACCCGGTCTCCAAACTGGAACTGATGATCAACCCTATTCTTTTCATGCAGATCTTTATATTGTGCTTGACTCTTCTTCAACTATTCCCTGACTGCCTATTGCATCTGCTAGATCCTCTGGATGAACTTCCAGGCTTTTCCCTCTATTCGTTCTTCATTCACATCGACATCTTTCCCTTACATCAAGTCCAAAGGAACCTTTGGTAGGTAGCCAAAACATGTCTCAAAAGGTGAACTATGAGTGGATGAATGTAAAGCTCGATTATAATCATGTTATACATAGGGTATCTGTTAATCCCGTAACTTAGGATGCTTGTTGCAGTAGCCTCAAAGAAAAAGTACCACTATTTTGTTTACCACCTCTGTCTGTCCGTCAGTATGTGGATGAAAAGAAGTGCTCCTCTTCAATTTTGTGTCCATCATTATCCACAAGCTAGTCCAAAAATCCCTAAGGAATCGAGTATCTTGATCCGAGACAATGGATGTGCGTAACCCAAAGTGAACCCAGCCATACTAAAAGAAGATATTAGAATTTTGCTCAGAAGTGATCTACTTTTTACATGGCATCAAGATACACATCTTGTTGAACCTATCCACTACAACATACAAATAATCATGACCCCCTTTGGTCATTGGTAAACCCCCTACAAAATACATGGAGACACTTTCCCATGGATGGGATGGAACATGAAGTGGTGAGTATAGTCCCAATTTTCTATTAGTGGGCTTACAAGTAGAATACATCACACACCCCTTTAGATATTTAGTTACAATTTCTTTCATTTGAGGCCAGTAACACAACCTATGAAAATGAGCCATAGTTTTTCCTACCCCAAAATGCCCAAAAACAAGAGAAGTATGAGCTTCTCGTATCACATGGACTCGTTCACTTGTAGGAATAAATAGCTTCCCAAGATGATAGAGTAATTTTCCCTGTAGATAATAGTTCTCTACATGTGCACCATGGGTTAGCTTCATATATACTTCTTTAAAATATTCATCGATGACATATTGTTCTACATAGATATCATGAGATAAATAAGTATTCTTCAAAATAATAGAAGAATCAATAGGAGGTCTAGAAAGCATATCGACTACCTTGTTACTTCTACCCTTCTTGTACTTGATTACCAAATGAAATTGGTGTAGAAAACACATCCATTTGTAGTGGTGATATTGTTGTAGTTTGGTCTGTTCTTGAAGATACTGTAAGGGATGGTGATATGTATGTATGATGTTTTCCTTCCCTAACAAGTAATGCTTCCATTTATTTATGCTTTGAACTAATGCATACAACTCTTTATCATATGTAGGATACTTAACAATAGCTTGGTTAAAAGTCTCAGAGTGGTAACATATAGGCTTACGATATTGCATCAATATTGCACCCACATCATATCCATTGGCATATGTCTCGATCTCAAATGACTGTTGAAGATTCAACAGTGCCAATACTGGTGCAGTACTGATCTTCTCCTTCAAAATGTTGAAAGTGTTTTGTTGCTTTCCTTCCCACTGAAAAGTGTTCTTCACAATAGTTAAGGCATGCAAAGGAGCTGTTATAAAGGAGAAGTTGGGAATGAATCTTTTCTAATATTGGACTGCACCCAAGAAGCTTTGGACTTCAGTCACACTTTTTGGCTCAAGATATTTCATAATTACTTTAATTTTGGAAGGATCAATCTTCAATTGTCCTCCTCCCACGATATGACCTAAGTATACAAGTGCAGTCTTGCCAAATTCACATTTTGACATTTTCACATACAACTTTTCCCTTTTCAAAGTATCCAATACTTTTTTTACATGCCTTACATGTTCATCCCAAGTCCCTCTAAAAACAAGAATGTCATCTAAATATACAATCACAAAGTCATCCAGGAAAGGCCTGAATACATCATTCATCACATGCATGAAATTTTCTGGAGCATTGCAAAGCCCAAACGACATACCTAACCACTAAAACAATCCCTGTTTGGTTTTAAAGGCAGTATTCCATGCATCTTGTTCTGCAACACTGATTTGATGATATCCACTGCGCAAATCCAACTTAGTGAAATAAACAAAATTCTTCATTTGATCAAGTAAACCATCTGTCCGAGGAAGAGGGTATCGATTTTTCACCATGATTTTATTTAAGGCCCAGTAATCGACACACATTCACCATGTGCCATCTTTCTTTGGAACCATCACGATCGGATAACCACAAGGAGATGAACTGGGCCTGATGACCCCTTGATCCAATAATCCCTGTACCTACTTCTTGATCTCTATCATCTCTACAACAGACATCCTGTACATGCCCACATTAGGAAGAGGAGAATTCTGCTAAATATGTATATCATGTTGGATTTCTCTCTTAGGATGTAATCCATCTGGTTCCTGGAAACTATCATCATACTTAGAAACAATATCAATTAATTCCTTTTTATGAGATGGATCACACCCTTGGAAAGTGTCAGATGTCCCGACATCTTTTTTTTTTACGACCATGAGTACATATCTCTTATTAGTAGTTATGAGTCTTTTCATTTGTCCTACACTAACAAGTGTTGTGTTTACCCTCATGTTGTGATCTCTAACAATATATTCCACTTCCCCTTTAGTAAGGTGGTATTTGTTATCATGATGAAAGAAGAATGTTTTTCTATCATAAAGATAAGGACTCCCCAACACTATGCCACATATATCAAGCGATAAAACATCCAAATCCACTTCATCAATCAACTTTGAAGCAATAGAAAATATGACCCTGCATTTTTTGGTGACATTAAGTTTTTCTTTTTCACATACCCAACTGATCCAGAATTGGATCCAGGAGCCAAATGGGGCTCAGAAAGGCCTAAAAAACAAAGTTCTCAGAATCTCTTCAAAACGGACATGCGCGTAGGCCTCGTCGATATGAACCCAATGCAACTTGAATGGGCTCAAACAAATGTCGTATGCTCAAGATATCATGATCTATTCATTTTTCGAAACATGCAAAAATTTGATGACTGTATAGTGCGTATAGTCTGTACAATGCCACATGGAAGCTGATTGTACAAGACATATGGTCATACAACTGATGTGGAAGGGTACGTGGATGATGATGTGGCACTTTCTAGAGGTGACATGTGGTAGATGACTGTATAGTGATGTGGACAGGTTGTTGACTAGGCAGGTATAGGTGGACCAATCAGAGAGTGACAAGTGTATTCACTGCAAGGGTGACAAGTGGCATGTTTGTATGGTGGACGTGGTAGGTCAGTATGACATGTGGTAGGTACAGTGGTAGACACCTAGGAAGACAACTGGACGAATTGAGCACTAACACATGCCATCGTTTTGGGTGAGTGGTGAGGTGACACGTTGCCTAGACATGGGCTGCCACGTGGCACCTATTCATTGGCTAAAGTGTTGGAAAAATTGGTAGGACTCCATGGGAGTCGACCACATGACCTTCGACCAAGCTAAGGGTTTGGTAGGGTTAGGCTAGCTAGCCCACCTGTAGGTGTTCCTTGTAATGTATGGCATGAAACTTTTATTTAAAGTTGAGTGTTGGTTCCAACGATGAAGGATAGGGCTAGGTCTAGGCCTAAGCACTCGACATGCTCCATAGAAACACTACCATGTGACTTGTGTTATAACCCTTAGGCGCACAGATATGGTTATAGTCTTAAACCCTCGGTTTTGGAGCCATATCCCATATGACTCGAACGTATATGCATTGGAGTAGATATGTGGTAGGATAGACCCCAGTTCCCATGAGCTCCTCCATATGACCCGGCTCTGGAACCATATTGTTAGCACTTAAAGAGGTTAGCGCCCGGTCGGTCAAGCTAGCTCGCCAATCAAGGTGCTAGACCATGGGCCAAAAGACCAGGGCTACAAATGATAGTGCGTGGAGTCTAGAACCTGAGGCCACATGGCCATAGGTGCGACTAAGGGTCGAGAGCTAGGGGCCAATGCATGGAACATGGCCACATGGAGGTGCCTAGGTGACCAGGAGCCCTAAGAAAGGGGGTTGTGCCTGATTTATGTGCCAAAATGTGGGATTTATACTATATGTTAATATTTTTATGGATTAATTAGCCAGTTTTTGGAGGTGTTATCTATAGTTGGAGGATCTTGGGATCTTTTTGAGGCTAGATCTTGGGGGGAAGTTGGGAGATGGTTACCAAATTCAGGCCTATATAAACTAGGGGATTTTGAATCCATAGGAATAGGTTCAGATAAGGTTTATGCTAAAAAATTTCCAAGCCAAAGCCATTTTTATGCAGGGAAGTTCTTGAGGAGAGAACCTTTGCAGGCCATTTCTAGAAGCTCCATTCATCCGATTTCAATGTCGTCAGTTTTGTTGGGTTACAGAGATCTCGTAGAACAAGACGAGATTAGTTTGTAACCTTTTTGGCACTGCTGTGATGTAATTTTAAATCTTTGAAGAGAAATAAGAAAGCCTCACCCACTGAGACAAAGGCCCAGAGACGTAGGTGAGATTGTCGAAATTCGTTATCACATTGGTGTTTATGGTTTTATGATCCTCATGCTTTATTTCAGATCTATATATGTTTATATGGCTATTATGTTTCTTCTATAATTCTTCCTCTTTCATTCATATTCCTAAATGGTAAATTAACACATGCTAAATAACTCAACCATTGTCATTTAAAAGATCTTTTCGGATCACCAACCAAGAGGGTAAGGATTTGGATGTGGTTTCATTATAAAACCCATCTTTTTGACAAGCGCTTCAGATATTAAGTTTACTTGGGAACTCAGATCAAATAATGTATCTATATTAGTATTTTTAGATACAATTCGTATATGAAATAACTCATTCCTCTTTTGTTCATCAATAAGAGATTCATCATTGGAACTTGAACTAGTATGAAGAGAATATTTACCTTGTACTCCAACCACTTTGATCTTTCCTTTATCTCATGATTCAGAACCAAGATCTTCCTGCACTGTAGAAACAATCTTTGTCTTCCCCTTTCCACCAAACTATTTCAATTTCTTTTCTAGATGTAATTTCCAACACTGTTCTTCATCGTGACCTCTCTTCTTGCAATGAGTGCAAGATGGTTTTCCTCCTTCTCTTGTTACTGTAGTGGTCTTCTTATCCATCCTTTTAGACTTCTTGAAAGTCTTTTGTGGGAAATTGGAAGGTTTCTTCGAGGGATCTTCTTGAACATGTTTCCCCATGTTCTCAAGGTGAGTGGATTGCACACAAACTTCATCAAGACTAGTGGGGTTAAACAAGAGCAAAGTATGATGAATATAACTGTGAAGTGTGCCAATATAATTCATTAAAGTTTCATAAGAATCCAAAGGAATATTCAATGCTAGAGTTTTCTTCCTAAATTCTTCCGTGAAACTTTGTACAATCTCACCTTTAGTGTGTCTCAAAGTTTTCCATTCCATCATTGCTTTATGTAAATACCCTAAGGGATAGAATTGCTTCCTTATCCGTGTTTTAAATTATGACCATGAGGAAAGAATATTATCACACTTACCTTTGTCCTGTAGCTTTCTCTCCCACCATATGAGAGAAGTGCCTTCCAACCAAAGAGAATACAATTGCACTTTAACTTCCTCTTCGTCAATATGATGAAAATGATAATATACTTCAACCTAATGAATCCAATTGTCCAACTTCTCAAGATTAGCATCTCCATTAAACATAGGTAAATAAAAATTTACATCAAGCTTTAATAATGGTTTCCTAAAAAAGGATTTATGGTTAGAATGCTGAGAGTGATGAGAATGATCAGAGGAAGAAGAACTAGAACTTGAAGGTGAAGACAAAGGCTCAGGAGGATTTCCTCTGGCCCCTTGATTTACCGAAGAATCATCATCTGGAGGTGCTTCCTTTTTCTTCCCTTTCTTCTTCATCCTCTTCTCTTAATATCCATACATTCGTTCAACCATTTCTGACATGCGATAAAAGACCATGTGAAAGTTTTTCTCCTATTCATCACACTTATCCTCTTCTGCCATCTTCTTCCTTCAGGATGCACGACCAACTTCAGGATTGAAAGTCTTAAGAGTCCCTTCAACCTGCTTATGCTTGGACCTAGTAAGCATTCATACTCAACAATTCAAGTCAAATATGACTCCTCTGATACCAACATGATCTGGGATCTTTTGGTCAGGTGACTTATTAAAGAACTGTATTAAATGAGCATAAAAAAAAGTACATCATAAAGAAGGAAAATCTCAAAAGGAAAGAGACATAATCATGCAATATGAACAAAAAGAACTTGATAATAGATTTCTTCCCTAGTGGACTACATCTCCAGGTCCTTCTCTCAAATGGGTAGGTCTTTTTATTAACTCCACAAAAGAATTGGGCAAAATACATAAGTATACCTCATTTTGGAGTTAAGATACAAAATATTTTCTTAGATCATAAAACTAACACCACCATTGCATCCATGGCATCATTTTACCTAAAAATGACTATCTCCATGCCTCAATCCGAGTTAGACACATTTTGGCCCAAGAGGCACCCTTGCCTCGGTTTGCATGTCATTGCTCCTGCAATAAATAACTGGACATATCTCAAAATCCGTGCCAATTCTCTAAAACTATTCAAAAATATGTATAGATCTATACCATACAGACACAATTGGTCTGCCTCTCATGCTTTTCCCCTAACTCTGACGAAATTCCCCTTCTTATACAAATTTTGGGGTGGTTAGCATTAACGAATCTGTTGGCGGAGTGGTTAGGGAGGATATTTAAAGGTGTTGGTTAGGCGAAGGTCACGAGGTCGAATACCATGGGCCTCCCATTTTAAACACATTGTAATAACCTTTTTTGGTGAGCTTTCCAAGTGTGGCGAGCGACAGTTAAAATGGCGGAACCGTTATTAAAATCGACAGATAGTTGGCTATTTCTGGCGGATAGTTTAGCGGGTAGTTACATCTGGAGGAACATGCCAAATATGGAAGAAATTCCGCCATATTTGGAAGACTTATCTATATCTATATCTATATCTATATCTATATATGTTTTGGTCACAGGGCCTTTCGGGGGTGCCACGTGGTGCCTTCCTATTGGGCCACATGGAATCCATTGATTTTCCCACCTATGTATGCTGACATCACCTCAAACACATGGTGCCTTCTGGGTGGGGCCATGTGGCATCACCTAGTGGTGCCACATGGCAGCCTCTAGTGCTTCCACATGGCATGCTAACATCATAATGTAATATGTCACCCTCTTCTCTTGACACGTAGGCTTTTCAGAAGCTGACGTCAGCAGTATGGACGCTGACTCATCCCTGCTGACTGGGCTAGGTTGACCAAAACTTTGATTGCTTGTATATTTTGATCAGTAACTCCGTTTGATGATCCATTTGCATAGTTATAAATATTGCGACACGCTCTTCACGACCAAGACATTTTAACCGATTTTTGGCAACTTTGAATTTTTTCCCTTTTATTGTCCGCTGAATCCATTCTAAGCGTTCTAGGTTGATTTTGTGCATTCTTAGTTGTTCTTAGCCTTCTCTGTATCCTTTTTGGATCACGGTATCAGGCATTGTAATTTGAGGCATGGTAGATGTTTCAATATGTAATATATATGACTTGTGCATGCAAAACTATACTTAAAATATAAAGTAAATGAATGAAATAAATATAGTTAGATTTCCAACACCGAGGAAAAGAATGGATTGAAGTATTTGAAATCTAGGTGAGTTGTATTCAATACATTAACTACTTAGAATGGCAACATGGATTGTAATATTTTTTTGTTTCTTTTTGTTTTGATTATAACTTAATTTGTTATGAAATATGAAAATACAAGTATTTCCATGCATCTTATTTTTGTTTCTTTAATTCCCTATGTTCTATATAGGGCAGGAGCATGATCATGATTAATGATTAATAGAATATAAGGAATTTTACATGCATAAAGGCCATAAAGGAGAGAAACTATATAAAAACCTTAACTAGAAAGTAAATACAAGGACTAGCTACTATGCAACGTACCCTTGTTATAAAGAGATAAGTGAAAGGGTTTCTTCGAAGTGGAAATAATGTGCCATGCGTCAAGTGAATATAAATCCATCTAGCTTAGTCATGTTTCTAAAAACCAAATGTCTTATGTGATTTCATGTAGCATACCCATCTTGCTAAAAATGGAATTAAAAATGCCCCATGCATATTAAATAAACCAAGGGGTAGCATGCCCATAATTTTTCTCATGCAACTAACAACATATTTAAAAAAACGAATGCAACCAGTCAATAAAAAACAACAACTTTTCTATAAAACATTGCATAGTGGAATTAACATAATAAATATAACATAAAACTTATCTATTTATAAAATAAGCAATTGGTTGTGTACAAAGGAATTTCCTCCCAACCACAGGTTTGTTCTTAAAATTCTCAATAGCGAGTCACCCTTGAGATAAGTCTATGAGTCCAGAAGGATATATGGCCCTCTTGGTTGTACACTCTTCACATTCAACAACCCAAAAACCTAGGTTCTACTCCAATAGCAGTGCCAAGCCACCATCTCTCTTCCCCTTAACTTGCACAACCCAATGAATGGTATCCCCCTTTTCTACCATGCAGTCCCTTGGGCCTTCCCACTTCCCTCTAGGTCTCTATAACATTCAATTGGATAAGAATATCACAACTAGGAACTCCAAGAAATCTCTATTGCTCTAGGAGTTCTCACATTAACCTTCTCAAGGCTCTTGATCCATTTCCTCAAAATGAAAATGAACCACATGAACACATCCCATTTTTATAGGCACACCAACCACAATTTCAACATAAACACAACCCAATAATGGTTTTCCTCAAGCCCAATATGGTTACTTCTCTTATTAGCACCCAACTACCCTCTTGTTCTCCCAAAATCAACAAGTAAAATCTTTTCCCTTTTCACATTTGAATTTCCTTTCTCACATTTACCAAGGTTCATTGCACTCAGTCCCATGTTTTCAATAACTAGGTGAGGTGACTTCCTCACCCAAGCTCTTACACGCATTCAATGATTGAGTGTCTAATAATTCAAAGGTGGATTAGATGGTAATGACACATTAACTTAGGAAAAATGACATGGGTTTCTCCTTGGATCCCCCTTTAGCCCCCTCTTTTGTGGAGTCATAGCCTCCATCGTTACCATACCTCTAATATCATAGCCAATAATTATTATTTTTATTAATTATTTCAATTTACATAATACATAGTTTGACCATCAACCATATTAATCAATATGGTATCTTCACCCCAAACATATTGTATCACTAGCCTAAATCACATTTATACAATTACATTAGAATTTGTGGGGACTAAAATGAGGGATTTTACATCCCCTCCCCCTTATTTTTGCATTGTCCTCAGTGCATAAAACCATACAAGTGTACATACATATCACAATACTAGGTTCGTTATCCTTTAATCAACATATATTCTCTCTAGCCCAATTTCACACATGCATTCCAACCTAACATATTCATATAGACACTCCAACGGCCCAAAAACATGTACACATAGGCACTTCGAACCCAAATCATACATAATGATTTACCAATTTATAATTCTTTCAATAATTCCAACCAACAATCTCTCATTTCACTTAGTCTACACAACCCAAGGAAATGTACCCCCTTCTCTGTTATGTAGTCCCCTAGGCTATATCACTTCCCTCAAGGACCCCAACATAGTTTGACTAGGAAGTCTTAGAGATGTGGCTTCAGGAATGCTAACTGCAACCACTTTCACAATTTGTCAATTCCCACAACAATTCCAACCAAGAGGCTCTCATTCCCCTCAAACTTCAAAACCCAAGTGTACCCCCTTCTCTACATCACATCCCTTCGGGATGTACCACTTCCCTCTAGGGTTCCAACACAATGTCAAATAGGAAATCTCATAGGTGTGGCTCTAGGAACTCCAACTATGATAATGGAATCTCCAAACTTTCAAATAGTTGTAAATGTTCTTCTTACATTGCATAATTAAACTCCACTTTGCTTCTTCTTAGTTGGAAAAATTCCATCGGAATTTACTCATTTCATGCCTTTGTTCTTGATTTTTGTTTCCTTCTAGTGCTCTCCTTTCCAAGCATTCGGTTCATGTCTTCATTCTTTATTTTTTCTTACAACCATCATGAAAACATACACGCTATATCCATTATCATATAACATTTATCTTTTCCATGGGAGTACTGAACTCCACAATGCAATGTTTATTCAAGATTAAGTTTGTAACCATAAGAAACACTTATATGTATCGCTATCATGAGCTTCAAAAAGTTGTCATGGGAAAGAATTCATGTCAGTATCCTTTTTTCGACACACCCTTGTGATTCTATTCACTATGCCATATGAACTTTTAAGTTTTCTCTTCTTTCTTGTACTCACCCTTGGGATTAGGAATGCCCTTCACTACTACTTCCTCAAGCGATCCATCATTTTACAAGGTTTTCATTTGCAAGGAGAGTGCCAACTTACTACCATACATTTGCTAGCAGTTTGTAACCTATGGAAACTATAGGGTTCCAATGTCATAACAATAGCCTTCTTCCTGATATTTCCATCTTCATAACCATCATCTTAGTTGTATCACACACACAACATAATCATGAGATATAATCATAGCATTTTCACTTATTTCTTCAAATTGTTTTATATAGGAAATGAAATTTCCCAAGTATGAGATTCATTCTCATAATGTTTGTATCTTACATATTTAGGTATCAATATTCCTTATGGGTTTAGACCATTTTCATATCTAATACCACTCTACCTGCAGTCTTTCTCAACTTCCATTCAACCAAACAAATTGTCAATATTTATTCACATTATATTTTATTGCAACATTTTCAACAACTCATGAAATGATCTAACAATTTTGTGTCTTACCAACAATTCAATAACTTCTAACTACTATACATATTAAATGGAATGAAACTATCATTCCTTGTGTATGTATCATCTATGTATCATCTATCACACCAAGCTATAATGAAATAACATATTACCAATAAATTGATGTGCCAATACTCATGGCCACATATACACAATGCATCCTTGCATTGACTCCAGGATACCACATATCTATGTCATGTATTCTGCTATGTTGAGTTGGAAGATTTAATGAACACCTCAACACATCAGCCAAACTTTCCCCATTTAATTCCTTGATCATTTAGATACCTTCATCTACTACCCATACACAACATCGTGAATATAATCCTATAGCTCTCAGTTAGATACCTTCATCTACTAACCATGTTGAGAAAGAGGCTCCATTCCAAACATCGGTTATAAAGGGGAAGACCATTATGAACTTGTACAATACTATATCCCTTTCATATCCAACCACATCATGGCCTCACACATGACCAACTCTATTAGCATCCATTTCTATAGTAGGATTATATGTCCTAACTGGCTTGATTATGATCTCATAACCATTATAACATTCATGCTTTTAAATTTCACATGATTTCATTGTAACATTGAATAAAATTTATATGCATTCAAGGCCCTTTTCCTTTACTATATATAGTGGAATTTTATGCTTGTGATACATATCAATTCAAATATTGAATTTTGACTAAGGAATTGTTACCTCAATTCCCTTAAGCACTTATGCATCATAATCAACCAAATACATACCTTCATGGCTATTATCAATTACTTGATACTACCTGATTAGTTGTTATTTTGTATAATCGCATAGGATTCTTCCACCAACCTCTGATCAACATTTTATCATCCTCTATTTGTCTTCACATTGATGGTTTTCATATGCAATAAGAACATAATCACTTTCAACCACGCTATATTTTTTTTCCCTAGATATACAATCCATCATTAGTCACATTCAAATATCATAGCATCGTTATTTCAAATATATATCATCAAACTTCCTATAGTCTACAAGCATTCCATATGCATGGTCCAGGCATTCTCACATGCACTAATTCATGTCTATATATACACTAAGCATTTATTTTCAACATGCCTGCTAGTGAACATGCATTCTATCTTTCCTATATGCATTATGCATTAATTATATCATGCTCTCCAATGCATATTTATTTCGTCTTGATTTATTTATTTATTTTGTGTTGTAGATGGTTGTCCTTGAATTCCTTTAGATTATGTCTTTCATGTGTGCCCTCATTATAATTATCCATTCCGTGTTCCTTCTTGATGATCACCTTCCAACCAAGTCCCACTTTCCCTCTTTTCAATTCCAACAAATATGTCCTATTGGAAGTTTCCTTCACTTAGGTAGTCATGTCCCAACTTAATTCTACCAAAAGATTTCAGTATTTCCAATGTTGTACAAGCACTGCTTTAGTTTAATATTAGCACTACAATATAATAACCACCCACTACTTATTTCTCCATTGGTACCTTTAAAATGAATAAAACTTAATTAATTATTCCATTGAATTCCTTGAAGCTAATATTGCTTCCGTCGTGAACTCCAATTTATAAGTGGAATTATTACTCTAAATACTTTCAAACAGAAGTGGTTTAATGGATTGCAACTCTTTTCTAGGCATTCTTATTCTCTCACATAAAAATGACTCACTCATCTCATGAGTCACGTATCACCTCATGATATTATTTCTCCCTTTTGCAATAAGATTTGTTTCCATTAATGCAATCATTATATCAAAACACAATGACAAAAAAAAATTATTAAATAAAAAATATTTGATTTTGAGATAACTAATAGAAAATTTGTTAAAAAAACAATTAATTAAAATATTTGCATATTGGTGCAATGTATTCTTTTGAACTCACTGAATTATGCATGCCATAAAATATACAATGGTGCATTTTTATCAATACACATAGGTGTTTGTTAATTAAATAGAAGCATCAATGCTAACAATTGTGAAAAAACACAGTCAGTTTAAGAAACAAAACATATGATTGATTATATTTATTATTTTAAGCGACATGACGCATGATTAATCTCACCATTTCTTTATTTATAATATACACACCAATGATTTATAGAGAATACATGCACTGATTCTTTATATATAACATACACACTAGTTCGTTATATAACATGTTTTCACTGGTGCTTTTGTGTATGATATACACATCAATGCTTTTGTATATGATATACACTTTGGTGTTTTAATTATCATATACCACATGTTCTTAGTAACAAAAAATGGTGCTGAAAATGCACTTCAATTTATGGAAATTTCACTATCCTTCCATGCATGTGGTAATATATGCACAAGTGATACCATTTATAAGAGCACCAAAGAATAATATTTATACGAGCACCATTGTTGCATAAAAAACAATATACACTCAGGAATACAGTAACAACAAATCATTGGTGTTTCATATAACATAAAATATGGTATAAATGCATAATATTTTTAAGACCATTACTACTTTGTGATTGTGTGTGACCAGGTGCATGTTACTTAAAAACACACCAATGTGTGTTTCATAAGAACACACTAGTGTGTGTTAATGAAAATGCACTAGTGCTTTTGTTACCAAAAAACTCATCAACAAAAAAAAACTCCACTAAAACCTCCACCCACCCTAATTTTTTCAATTATATGGAACAACCGTTAAAACTTTTTCTTAGAATAATGAAGGTTGTAGCAGAGGTTTTTTTGAAAAATTTCCAAATCTTGTAACACTAAAAAGCTATGCTACAAGGTGTTCTCCTTGACATGGAATAATGGTTCTTAATAGCGACCTTACAGCATTGGTGCACAATATGCTTAGTTTGCATAGTTGAAATCTATTGCACATCGGTAAGAGTTTTCTCTCATTGAATGATTCAAACCACACCTTCATCATCCAAACGCTCTAATCTCTTCTCAAAATAATCTTATTTAGATATATGGAGTTCTAAACAATCCTTACCAATCATACCATCATCAAAAATTTGTGAAAAAAAATTAATTAAAATATTTACATATCAGTGCATTGTATTCTTTTGAACTCACTAAACGATGCGTGCCATAAAATAGACGATGACACATTTTTATCAATACGCATCGGTGCCCATTAATTAAATAGAAGCATCGATGGTAACAATTGTGAAAAAACATCATTAGTTTAAGAGACAAAACATATGATCAATTATATTTATTATTTTAAGTGACATAACATATGACTAATCTCACTAGTTCTTGATATATAATATACACATTGTTTCTTTATAGATAATACATGCACCGATGCTTTATATATAACATACACATCGATTCGTTATATAACATATATTAAAACACTTCGGGTTTCGAACCCCCATTTTAAATAATGTATTGTTACAAGGCTGAGAGGCCTGACTGCCCAAACAATTATTAAAGGGCCAGTATGCCCAAGAAATGCAATGTCTTGATCATTATTAATAATAAACACATTGTTGGCTGCTAGATGGACAAGGACTAGAGTTATAGGGGGATATGATTCCACAAGAGAGGTTGATTGAGGGGCTAAGTGTTTATTCCTATGTTAATTACCTTTTTTTTCCTAAGGGAGGGGATCGATTATGTGAGCTTCTTGGGGAAGGCCAGGAGGTTCTTGGTTCCCCATGAAGTTACTTAAACCTGCCTATGATCTGATGGGGGGGTTCAACTGATGTCTTGTTCATTGATTTTCTTATATGTTCATTCATTTACCTCACGCACTTTTATGCACTCACTCACCCTTTCATTGATCCATCCTCACCTGTCTCCTGGCTTGGAAAAGGGAATCAAATTGCTGAGAGTTATCCATGGGATAGTTGGTTGTAATGGTCGCTAGTGCATTTAAGCCATGACCTGGGGCCTACATGTCTGAGATGCATTGGCTTGTGCCCTATTTTTCTCACAACTACGAGTCCTGAGAGTTCCATCATTGAGATTTTGTACCAGCTATGTTGGAGGCCCTAGAAAAAGGAGAAGGATTGCCTAAGGGACTGCATGGTATAGAAGGGTGGAGGGCCATTCTCTTGAGCGGTATAGGTTGGTTAGAAGAGAGTTAGGTACTTGGATTGTTGTGTGTGCTGAAAACGTGTGAGAGCTTGAGAGCCGACTGGTTTGGGAACCCAAGTACACTCTGGAACCATCCTTGTGGATTCATAGGCCTGGCTCGGGGGTGACATTGCTATTGATATTTGGAGTGATGTTGTCTATGGTTGGGTGGAACCTCCTTGGTCTGCAGCCAGTTGGTGTCTCCTTTTTATAAATATAAGTGCTCTATGTTATGATATTAGTATCTATGTATAAATGTATTATGTTGTGTATTTTAATTATCATTTAACTAAATCTTAGATTATGCATGCTTACTGGATATTGTTGTGCATGTCGTTAAAGTCTTTTCTTTTATGCATCCTGAAACTTTAAAAAGGTATATGTAAGAGAAAGAAATCCAAGGGCGGGCTTGAAGGTAGCATACCCCAGCCTGTGGGTGGTTGGGGATGTTACAGAATGGTATCAAAGCTTCTGGTTGAAACACCGTGTCGGTATGGGCTGGGTCTGTTGGTTAGAGTCTCAGGGTTGAGATCAAATTATGACTGTGAAGTTGAAAAGCTCAGGAGGAATGGAATTATAGAATCTACGCAGGAGATAGAATGTCAGAGACCTGTCATAAGCGGTTCAAAGGATCATGACCGTCCCTCTTCGAATTCGGGAGTGATTGCCACTGTAGGATCATGATAGATCCAGGATCGTTGGATTAGAGGACAGGTGAATAAGGGTCATCCGATGAAAAGGAAGCAAGGGCTAAGGTCACAACTGTCAAATGCCATTAGAGAGTGAGATCAATGGATAGGAGGCATTGCGGGGAACCAAGCTGCATGGAAGATAATTTCCCAAGGCAGTCCCACAATCCAAACCACGGTTTCACCAAGGGGTTATGTGTCAGCATCAAGAAAATTGTGGGGCGAAAAGAGAGTTACTCCAAACCATCGATGTGTGCCCATGCAAATTGAAAGGCATGCAGTGATGTGACTTGTTAGTGCTCGAACATCGAAACTCCATTAAGCCAAAGTATTTTGGGGCCGTCCATTGTCAAGGAGAGACAGGTGGCATGAGAACCACAACTCCGGAAGTTGTGGATGAGGAGGAGGTGAAATAGCCGAAGTAGATCCTGACTGCCGATCACCAAGAGGTACATGTCAGCAGATCAGTAACTCCAGAGAAATCTGTTCTAGAGGTTTTCAGTTGAGATTTGAACCTCCCAAAGCCCAGAGATTGAGAGAGCTGAAGTAAATCTCAAGCATTGGATCGTCCAAGGCAAATCTGGGTCGTTTAATCCATAAGAGACATGGCATAAATCTATGGATTTTAGGTGAAGGATCGAAGTAAGCCTCAACTGTCCGATTCAAGGGGACACGTGGTAGAATCCCATGTACTTCAAGGAGGTTTGAATTTTGAGATTTTTGAAACACGAAGAACCGAAAGGATCTCAGCCATTGATCTGCCAAGATCCATGTGTCACCATATCTAGGGCTTTAGATAAAAGCCAGTGGGGCCAAATAAGTTTTGAATTTGAGATTTCCGAAGTCTGAAGACCTGAAGTGAGCCTCAACCATTAGATTAAGGAGGACACATGGTGCAAATCTGTGGACTCCAGGTGAAGACCTGAAGTGAATCTTAGTCATTCGATCCAGGAGGACACATGGTGACAGATTGGCCAGTTCGAGAATTCAGAGTTTGGGAGAATTGGAAGTGTGCTAGTATGGAAACTCTCGAAGTCCCGAAGCATGAAGAGTCGAAGTGATGGGGCATGATGATGTCACCTAGAGGTGATGTGGATCCTAGAATTCTCGAAGTGACATGGCTTGCAGATGTCACTTGGGATGACATGGACACATGGGATTTGTGCCACATGTCAATAATTTTTTAGCATATGGAGTATTGAAATGTCAGTTAGAACGTGACACATGTCACTCACCTGATTGGGCCAAGTGTCCTTTTCCATTATTTTTCCACGTGGTGACAGATCATCCAGTTCGGAGATTGGGCACTCTACTGGGGAAATATGTGACAGGTTGCATTGGTTCGAAAACTCATGAAGGCCAGAGTACATATCGACTGTTGATTTCTAGAAGACACATGTCGAAGGATCATTGACTTTGGGTGAAAACACTCCGGGAGAAAGTGCAGGAGGAAATTTTTGAAACTTTTGAAGCCCATAGAGTCGAAGCGATTCACAGTCACTTATCTATAGGAGGACACCTATCGGAAGATCATGAACTCCATGTAAAAGCATTCCGGGAGGAGGTAAGCAAGGAAAGTTGAGACTCCTGAAGCACGGAGTCCCGAAGTGGATCTCGATCATTGATCGTGAAAGAGGATGAGGATCGTTGATCCGTTCCTGGCTGAAATTTCTGAAGTCTTGAAGGTCTAGACAAGAACTTTTTAAGCTAATCACAGAGTCATGGTCATGGTCATATGCATATTGAGAGATGAGGGAAGGAGGGATAAGGTCCGAATTGGTGGTCTTCGAGACAGAAAAGTGATAAGGAAGGATTAAGCCGTGGTTTCTAGTCGTGGTCACCTAGGAAGGTGGTTTGAAGGAAGTGCCTATGCAAGATGAAATTATGTGTCAGCTAAGGATAACAAGACATTGTTATTTTTTGAGAATGGGGATATGATCTCCATGAACAACAAAAAAAGAAAGAGACTTGTAGCATGGTTTGGCAATTTTTTTTATCGTATGCATAATTCTAACAAAATGGTCGCTTGTACATTTTGAAGAATTAAGAGGTTTAAACACCTCAACTCAGGATGTGTATTGAGGAAATGGAAGAAGGCAAGGGAGCCTCCAGTCATGATAATGAGTTCGAAGGCCAGAATACCAGAGTTGGTAATGCAGAGATAGAGTCCAATGGACCCAAGGGAAAAGGAGAGCAGGAAACGTTAAAAGAAACAATAAGAATCCTGAAGATGGAAGTGCAGAGCTACAAAGCAGACAACGAGAGACTGATGAGAGAGAAAAGTCAGATAAATGCTCAAGTGTTGTAGAGCTTAAATCAGTTGCAGAGACAAACAAATAAGGGATCAAACTCAAGACAGGAGGAAGAAGGAAGGTGCCATGAAAGGAGGGATGATAGTGGAAGAGCTAGCTATTCCAAAAGTGCTATCATTGCTCATGGACACCACTCACCTCCTTACTCAAAAATAATTTTTTATGAATCGTATGATCCTGTAAGCAATCCAGAGGTGTCTCCTGTCAGACACTAAAGAAGGAAACAAGAGGTAGATAGTTTGTAAGGAGAGTTGAGGAAGATAAAGCCACATTCCTTTGAGGGTGAAAGAGAAAGGTAAGATGATGTCGAAGCATGGTTTCTTGGGATCAGGAGATATTTTCAGTTTCATAACTATTCGTCCAACTTGGAAGCCAGAATTTCCACCTACCATTTACACAGGAAAGCTGCAATGTGGTGGGATCAACTAAAGAAAGTGGAACATGTTAATGAAAGTGGGATCACTTGGAAGTAGTTCAAGAAGTACTTCCAGAAGGAGTACCTATCATATCATTTCTATGACAAGAAAATGCAAGAGTTCTTTGAACTCAGGTTGGGAAGCATGACTATGGCAGAATACAAGAAGAAGTTCTTGGGATTGTTAAAGTATGTCAGGTTCATTGGTGATGCAAAAGTGAAAATAAATAGATTTCTAAGTGGACTGTCAACATTTTATAAGGAAAAGATCAAGTATGATGAACCCATGACCTTGACAGAGGCCATTAGGAAGGATAAATACCTGTATGAGAAAGGCTAGGGAAGAGAATCTTTGTAGAAATATTGGAAGGACAAGAAAAATGTGAAGTCTGATAAGAGGAGGAAAGGATTCAAACCTTCCTTCAATAGGAATGAGCCTAATAGAAATGATCCAGATTTATGTAGGAACACAATGAAATACAGAAATAAACATAAACACGGAGATGCAACGGAAATAAGACTTCATTTCATTAACAACAAATGACTGAAATATGCTTACAGACAGAATGGAAATAAACTAGCTAGGGCGTTGGTAGCTTATCTCTAAGAAGAGATGTGGCCGCTACTCGCATCCATGAGTAGATGATTACAATGAGGCTCTGAAGGCCCTTTTTACAATAAACGGGAATGCCAAAAGTCCTAGACATCCAAAAACCTAACCCTGGGAGATGAAGCGCCAAAAGTCATGTGGGCCCCGTTTGGGTAAGTTGGTGCATCAACTTC
>SNQJ01S0064446.1:87672-115687 GCA_010110895.2 Picea sitchensis
AGGCTCTGAAGGCCCTTTTTACAATAAACAGGAATGCCAAAAGTCCTAGACATCCAAAAACCTAACCCTGCGAGATGAAGCGCCAAAAGTCATGTGGGCCCCGTTTGGGTAAGTTGGTGCATCAACTTCCCAGGGTCGTAACTTTTGCATACGATCTCCGTTTTAGGCGTATGATAGCTCGTTGGAAATATTTATCTGAGGCCTACAATGATCGAGAAAAAATAGCATCATTAGATGTTATTTTGTGACAGCAACATACCCCAAAAAAATAAAATAAAAACATCGTTTAGGGCCTCAAAATGGCCCCGGAAGTTGAGGACCCGAAAAAACTACTAAAAATAGAAAACTATGTGAAAACTGAAATAAGCAATGGTGGGGGTCCAAGCGGAATAGGTGGGTGGCCACCAATATCCACCTGGATCAAGAAATCATCAAGATCAATATTCTAAGGGATATTTCAAGAAGGAATATTCCATGGGAAAAAGGGGAAGACCACCAATCCAATGCTAGGGATGCAAGGAAGATCACCTATACAAGGATTTCCCACACAGAAAGGACAGAGTGAAGACTATTCACAACATCCAAGAAGCTACAACAGTCAAAGATATGGGAAGAATCTATGCAACTTTAAATGATCGACAAGAAGAGTATGAGTCCAATATGATCGAGGTGGAAGGTAAGATCATAAATCAATGTGTTGCTATTTTGATTGATTCAAGAGGAAGTCATTGTTACATTGATCCTAATATAGCGGATAAATTACATTTGGAGAAAAGTAAACTTGGAAAATAAAGTTTGGTTCAATTAGCCACTGGAACCAAAAGAAGAATCCATGACATGGTCAAAGTTGTTCCATAAGTATTAATGGCATGAATACTAGTATTGATCTAAATATCATACCATTGGGGTTGTATGATATTTTGATTGGAGTGGATTGGTTGGACAAGCATCATGTTGTCCTAGATTGTCATAAAAAGACATTTACATGTCTTGATGGAAATGGAAAATAGAGCACTATGAAAGGATTTCTAGGACCCATATCTATAAGGGAGAGTTCATCCTTACAGCTAAAAATATGTTTTAGGAAAGGATGTCAATTGTATGAATCTCATGTGAAAGAACCAGATAATACAAGCCAAGCCTCGAAGATTTCTCTGTAATACAGGAATTTGAAGATGTATCCCAAGAAATACCCGAATTGCCACCAAGAAGGGAGATAGATTTCTCAATTGATTTAGTGCCAGGAGATGCCTCGATATAAAAAACACCTTACAGAATGAGCACACCAGAGTTAAAAGAATTAATAATGCAATAGGAGGAATTGTTGAAGAAAGGGTACATACGTCCAAGTGTTTCACCTTGGGGAGCACTAGTACCTTTTGTCAAAAATAAGGATGGAACCTTGAGGCTGTGTATTGACTTCCGACACCTGAACAAGTACACTATAAAGAACAAGTATCCTCTACCCCGAATTGATGACCTCTTTGATTAGCTAAGAGGAGCAAATATATTTTAAAAAATTGACCTAAGGGCAGGATATCATCAGGTAAGAATCAAGGAAGAAGACATTCATAAGACAACCTTTAGGACCAGGTATGGGCATTATGAATTTGTAGTGGTGCCATTTGGATTGACCAATGCACCAATTGTCTTCATGTTCTTAATGAACGACATATTTAGAAATTATTTGGGTAAGTTTTTCATAGTATTCTTGGATGACATACTTATCTATTCTAAGTCTAAAGAGGAGCATGAACATCACTTAAGACTGGTATTGCAAGTACTGAGAGAACATCAGTTGCATGCCAAGTTGAGTAAGTGTTCTTTTTATCAAAAGCAGATCCACTACTTAGGACACATTATTTCAGAGTAGGGCATAGCAGTAGATCCAGAGAAGATCGAAGACATTAGAGGATGGAAAACAACCAGAAATGTGTTAGACGTCAGATCTTTTATGGGATTAGTTGGCTACTATAGAAGGTTCATAGTAGGGTTCTCTAAGATTTTACATCCCAATACTTTGTTGCAAAGGAAGGGAACTAAATTTGAATAGACACTCAAGTGTGAAAATAATTTTAATATGTTGAAGGAATTACTTACTAGAGCACCTGTGTTAAATATTGTTGACCGAAATGAAAGTTTTGTGTTATGTACAGACGCATGTAAGGAAGGAATTGGGGGAGTCCTCATGCAAAATGAACATGTCATTGGATATGAGTCCAGAAAGATTAAGGAACATGAGAGGAACTATGCCACACATGACTTGGAACTTGCTGCCATTGTTCACGCCTTGAGGATGTGGAGGCATTATCTCATGGGGAAGAAATTTGAATTAAGGGCAGACCACATTGGCTTGAAGTATCTTTTTGAGCAACCAACATTGAATGCCATACAAACAATATGGCTATAATTGTTAAGTGAATATGACTTCGATATCAATCATATCAAGGGAAAGGAGAATAAAGTTGTTGATGCACTTAGTAGAAGAGTGCATAGCATGCATGCTACTATTGTCAGTATGCATCATTCAGACTTGAAGAGAAAAATTTTAGATGGTCTTGTTACAGACCAGCATTACCTACAGGTAAAGGAAAACTTACAACAAGGAAATGTACAACAAAAAATAAAGGAGTATGAGATAAAGGAAGACAGATTACTCATGCATAAAAATAGAATCTATGTTCCTAGTTCTGGAGAACTGAGGAATTTTGTACTGAAGGAAATGCATGATGTCCTTTATGATGGACATCTCGGTTACCAGAAAACAATTACAGCAGTAAGAAGCTAGTTTTTTTGGCCGATAATGAAGAATGATGTTGTTGATTACATCGATCGATGTATGGCATGTCAGAAGGTGAAGACTGAGCATAGGCACCCAACGGGTTTGCTGTAGCCATTGCCAATCCCAGAGAAGAAATGGGAAGTTTAACCATGGATTTCATCACATGATTACCTAGAACGAATACACAACATGATTCAATCATGGTGGTGGTTGAAAAATTAACAAATTCTTCTCATTTTGTGCCTATGAAGACAACACATACAATAGCTAATATTGCAGAAATTTTCATGAAGGAAATTGCTAGGTTGCATGGGATACCTAGGACAATTGCCTCGGACAAAGAAATGGAGTTTACCTCGAATTTATGGAGGGGATTTTTTAAAGCATTTGGCACAAATCTAAACTTTAGCACAACATATCATCCCCAGACAGATGGGAAAATAGAGAGAGTCAATCGAATAATTGAAGGTATGCTAAGAATGTATGTGATGGATAAGCCATATAAGTGGGAAGTTTACTTACACTTGGTTGAGTTTTCATATAATAATGGGTATAAATCTTCATTGAGAATGAACCCATTTGAAGTTTTTTATGTTAGGAAATGCGATACTCTAGTAAGCTGGGACAACCCAGCAGATAGAGTTGTATTTGGGTGGGAGTTGCTTAGGGAAATGGAAGACCAGGTGGTTAAGATCAAGTAGAATTTAAAGGAAGCTCAAGATAGACATAAATTTTATGCAGACAAGAACAAGACAGCTAGAGAATTTAAAGTAGGGGAGCATGTAATTTTGAAAGTGAAGCCTAAGAAAATCTCATTGAAATTGGGTAGTTGTACAAATATGGCAGCCAGATTCTATGGTCCATTTTAAATATTGGACATAATAGGGCCAGTTGCATACATGCTTGCATTACCTGCTTCCATGAATGTGCATAATGTATTTCATGTATCTTTACTAAATAAATATGTACATGACCCTAACCATGTTATTGATTGGCATCTAATTCAGGTAGAGATGGAGGGATATTTTCAGGTTCATCCAGTGTGGGTATTGGACAAAAAAGTCAAAATGCTCCGGAATCAAGTTATAGAGCTAGTAAAAGTTCAGTGGACCTGCTACAGTGCTAAAGATGCTACCTGAGAGCATGAATATTCCATGCGGGCAGAGTGCCCACATATTTTTTAATAAATTTGATATTTTGATCTCTATTTTGTATATGCACTGAGGATAGTGCCAAGATAAGGGGGAGGGGATGTAACACCCTGGGTTTCAAACCCCCATTTTAAATAATGTATTGTTACAATGATGAGAGGCCTGGGTGCCCAAACAATTATTAAAGGGATAGTATGCCCAAGAAATGTAATGTTTTGATCATTATTAATAATAAACACATAGTTGGCTACTAGACAGACAGTGACTAGATTTATAGGGGGCTATGATTCCACAAGAGAGGGGACTTGGGGGGCTAAGTGTTTATTCCTATGTCAATTACCCTTTTTTCCTAAGGGAGGGGATCGGTTACGTGAGCTCCTTGAGGAAGGCCAGGAGATTCTTGATTCCCCATGAAGTTACTTAAACCTGCCTTTGGTCTGATGGGAGGGTTCGACGAATGGCTTGTTCACTGACTTTCCTGTACGTTCATTCATTTCCCTCACGCACTTTCATGCACTCACTGACCCATTCATGGATCCATCCTCACCTGCATCTTGGCTTAGAAAAGGGAAACAAACTGCTGAGAGTTAGCCATGGGATAGTTGGTTGTAATGGTCACTGGTGCAATCCATCCATGACCTGGGGCATGCATGTCTGAGATGCGTTGGCACGTCCCCTGTTTTGATCAAACTACGAGTTCTGAGAGTTCCAACATTGATATTTTGGACCATATGTGTTGGAGGCCCTGGAAAAAGGAGAAGAACTACCTGAGGGACTGCGTGACAGAGAAGGGTGGAGGTCCATTCTCTTGGGTGGTATAGGCTAGGTAGAAGAGAGATGGGTACTTGGATTATTGTGGGTGTTGGAAACCTATGAGAGCTTGAGAGCTGACTAGTTTGGGAACCCAAGTACACTCTAGAACCGTCCTTGTGGATTCATAGGCCTGGCTCGGGGGTGACACTGTTGTTGAGATTTTGAGCAGTGGTGTCTATGGTTGGGTGCAATGTTCTTGGTCTGTAGCCAGTGGATGTTGCCTTTTTATAAAGATAAGTGCTCTCTGTTGTGATATTATTATCTTTTTATGAATGTATTCCGCTGCGTATTTTAATTATCATTTAAATAAATATTAGATTATGCATGCTTGTTGTATATTGTTGTGCATGTCATTAAAGTATTTTATTTTATGCATCTTGAAATTTTAAAAAGGTATCGGTAAGAGAAAGAAGTCCAGGGGCGGGCTTGAAGGTAGCATACCCCGACCTGTGGGTGGCTGGGGATGTTACATATACACACCGTTTCTTTTGTGTGTTATATACACATTGATGCTTTTGTATATGATATATGCACTGATGCTTTAATTATCATATACACATATGTGCTTAGTAACAAAAAATGGCGCTGACATCTCACCTCAATTTATGGAAATTTCACAATCCTTCCTTGCATGTGATAATACAAGCACAAGTGAGACCATCTATAAGAGCACCCGAGCGTAATATTTATATGAGCATCATTGTTGCATAAAAAAAAACATGTCCCAGGGCATACAATAAAGCATCGATGTTTCATATAACATAAATATGGTATCAATGCGTAATATTTTTAAGAGTATCGATGCTTTGTGATTGTGTGTGTGCACTAGTGCATGTTACTTAAAAACACACCAATGTCTGTTTCGTAAGATCACACTGGTGCATGTTAATTAAAATGCACTTTTGCATGTTACTTAAAAACACACCAATGTGTGTTTCATAAGATCACACTGGTGCATGTTAATTAAAATGCACATGTGCATTTGTTACCAATAAAAGCAGGGACAAAAAAGACCTCCAATACAACCTCCATACACACAAATTTATTTAGTTATATGGAAATGCATAATTGGATTATGAGGCCTATAGGTATGGAAACTCATGTTTATGGTTGTGTCACCTTGGAACAAAGAAAAAAGTTATTGAGTCCATTTGTCATCATAATTTTGGGTTTATCATGGCCTTAGGAAGTTGAGCTCATTACAGATAGTTTTCTCTACTGACTGGTTACTCTTCCAGTCCCTATGGATAATTCTGTAGATGCATCCTGCATCTCATGGTTTCATCATCGATTCTATCTTGATGGAGTCTTCCATATGTCTCATGCTCTTGTTCAAAGGAAGTCTATCAACCTGTGTCGACTATTCCTCAGAACTCTTGACTTTGCATGTCAACCATACCCTCACTTTGTCTCAGAATCACATGATACTATAGTCCTATCACACACCCTGGTCCTTCTTTCATCATTGGTAGGTAACCTTGAACCCATCAGTCGACATTTCATCATTGGTAATTGATTGGGTGGTTTCCCTTGTGTTTGATGGAAATACATCTATTCACACATTGGGATTCATGCAATGTCTTGGATGCCATTATCCTTATTGATAGTTTCCTTGCCTTTGTCACCAGTTTTGATCATTGGTTTCTATTCAGAGGGTCTTTTTAGTGTACCTCTTTCACTTGGCACACGTGAAATACGCACAGGGTCATTGGTTCATGAACATGTTCTTCGTCTTATTTCCTCCAAATCATAATTCTCTTGCTTTGCACCTTGTGTTGAATTATGAGAGATGTCTTAATGCTCTCCTTTCAACGGGTCTCCTTTAATTGACTTCAGCTCATCGATCTAGAAATGAGATATAGAGTCTTATAAGTACCTTGAGGCTTGCAGTCATTAGTGGCAGGTTTCCTCACCATCAACAGTTGGGAATACATCAATGTCTCCTGATCAATGGATTCTTCAAGTGTTCAACCCCGACTCCTTTATTCACACTTGTAAGAATGTACTTGGTGCCTTGATACCTACTTTCATTATCGGTAGGTTGTCTCACATTTGTTAACGGTATACCTCAATGATCAATAATCAAACGATGTCTCATTGTGTTCGACCTCAACTCCTTTATTCACATGATGTAGACTTGCACCTTTGGCGGATTGTGTAGAATACTTGAAGACATCACTATGTGGACACAAATTTCCTAAGTTGTTGTTTATTCTTCATTGGACCAGTACCTATATGACTTCAATGATCATGGGAGATCATATTGTACTACATTGTATATAGATATCTTCAAATTTATTTTGAGGCTGGTTCTATTGGGCCTTGTTCATGACTATGATAGCCTTTGGCATGTAATCAAATTTGTGTTTTCCTATTCATGGCCACAAACAGTTGTTTGGTATATTTTTTCACATCGATCTGCAGTGTAATTCAAATTGGTAGCCATGTATGCAAAGTCAGTGCAGAATGTAATGAGCAACTAGTTCTTCCAACTGGGTCTCCATCACTCCACTTCTCAGTTTTTATAATGTATTTTCGCCATCGCAGATACTCCTCTAGCCTCACACATTAGGGGGCATTTGTTATAGCAAGATTTTCCTCACCCTATGCAATATTGCACATAGGGCCTTTTTCCATTTCACTATGTAGACTTTTCATCCTTTTTTTCAATTCCCAAAGCCAAAAATACACTTTTTCCACATGTACACACCTTTCCTATTATACAACATGCATATACACATGCTGCACCACTACAGGCCGCATACATCAGGATTTGTGCCCAAAAATGAAAAATAGTGTCGGGTGTCCATGTCATGACAGGATATCTATGATCCTTTGCCTTCCATATACTGGAAATGTTATGACTTAGCCCTTCAGTTCCATTTGAAGGCTATAAATGGGCCAATTCTGAGCTATGGAAAAGAAGAGAAAGAATTCAACTTTGAGAGAAAATTTACTCTAGAGAAATATATTCACTTCACATTGAGTCTGCATCCCTTTCTCCTTTAAGTCCGAACACAGTGTTCAACCCCCAAGCTCTTCCCTTATTGATTGAGAACTTTATTTTCTCTCTTCTATGAGATTGCCTTTGGTGGAGGATTGAAGTGGTGGAGGCCCAGCTGGAAGGAACTTAGTTTCTTGGTTATGAACCATGCCGACATAGATGTCTGTAACTTTTTCACTTATGTTGATCATATATTAATAGAAATACAATTTTCCCGTCCAATTGATATCCTGCAAATACTTGAATTATTATTCCATGGGCGTGTTTTTTATGTATGTTAATGAATTATACTATTGAATTTGCTAACATCATATATTATCACCATATGCTTACTTTTCTTGGTTTTTGAGGACTAGTTGCATGTATATTGATTTGGGTCAAGTGCTCAATGGTGGACTTCATTAAACATCTAACAAGGTAGGACTTTTCTCTTATCTTGCTAGCATATTTTTTTATATAGCATACTTGAGAATAGAGTTGATTTATGTAGTCATTTCCATATGTTGTGGTTTACCCCTAGCCATAGAGTCATTTTCCTCATAACTTCCATAGAAGTGATCATCTCTTTCATAGTCTGTTGCTCAGCTCGAGTTGCAGTGATCTCCTTTTTTTTTCTGCAACAGTGAGAAACACAATGGTGCGCTCCCTAGGAGGCAAGGAACCCATGTCACATTTTTTTTTCCAACCTCAACCTATGCTACATGACCCCTATCATAGATATTATTGATCTTGAGAGGGATCTGTAAATGATCCCATAAGTTGAATCTTTTAGTGACCATTGCGATGAACCATTGAGCATGGTTTCGACATCCTTGGATTCTTGTTGCAGCTTGAGTGACCTACCTTTGAAGCATGGTATCCTTCTATGGTACTTATTTCATCCTTTCCTAAATTTTGAGATTCTGGGATTGAAGAACCTAAACATGCTCGATGACCATTTTAAATTTTAGCAGAGCTAGAAGTTTTGGATGCAACTGTTTCTATTGGTAAACGTTGGAATAGGCTTCATTAAGAGTAGTGACCATTTCATTGTGGTCAGCAAGGATGATTGCATATTTTTCCTAAGTTTTTGCATGCACAACCACTTCAACATGATGTAAATGTCATAAATTTTCCTAAGCCTCTTCAACTTATTGATGCATGTGGGCTTCCTGTTGTAGTTGGCATCGCATTGTGGCATGACTAGAAAGTTATTTTTCATATTGGCGATGTGCTTGGGCCTACCTTTGGCTAATGGATTGATGGAATTCCTCCAATTTTTGGATCATGGTAGTGATATAGATCTAGATTTTAGTTTTCGGAACGTATGGAAAATCCAATTCAGTTATGGTTGAGACTAAGGGGATCACTATGAATGCACAAACACTAAGAACTTGGTGAGGGATATCTCCCAGAACCTTGATGGCTGCATTCATTGAATAAGGGTATTTCGATAGGGAAGGTATAGCAATTTTTTGGCCCATAATATGCATATTCCTCATCATTTCATCTAAGAGGCTTGTTGTCTAGCCAACTGCATGCAAATATCTTTCATTAGTTTTGTGACTTATCAGTTTTGGGTGGAGGAACCCTCCCCATTTTTTTTGTGGGATGATGAACGTTGAAATTTACTCAACCCGGAGTGATTTTTTGACTTGGATGCAGGAAAATAAACTTCTTATACAACAGGGGTTGTTCAGGGTGGAGGGGAGGGATCTCAGTCATAACTAGAGTCAGTATCTACATGAGTTGTGGCTAGAGTCTAGGACATCCAAATTTTCTTTTAGTTTGTTGTAGTGTCTTCATCGAACCCACTATAATTCAAGAAGAGAGAAATGGATTTGGGAGACTTAGTACTCTTGGGCTCTTTTTCTTTGTCACCTCCAATGGTAGTAGCATGGTGTTGTTCCTGAAAATTCTTTGTCCTTATTTCAAATTCAGACTAAACTTATGAGAAAGGAGGTTGGTCTTTGGTCAGACAGTGTTCAACTCCCACTATAATATCCCTCTTTCTAATAAAGAATGTAATAAATAATTTCATTCTACATGTAGTTTCATGGGAAAATATCACCGCATTATGGAAATTACCTGCAAATTGAAGGTGATTCTCATACATGTTGAAGATGTGGGATGGGATGCAGACTCGTTCGACAGAAGAATTGATAAATTGTGTGTGCCATTGCTTGAATTATTTAGAAAGGTCATCCTAGGATTTGACATCTTTGAAATGTTGGAGCGGTAAAAACCAAAGAGTGAGAAAGGAGGGGGAAGTATCCATGTCGATTTCAAAGATAGGGGTGGATTCCATAGTGCCATGCCAAATAATAAAAGGAACCAACTGTAATGAAATTCCTTTTCCTCATCTTCAAAATTCATATAGTTAGTGATGAAATTTTTGAATAAGTAAGGGGGGGAAACCATTTTATGCCCCTTAACACAATGCTCGACCATGAGAATGACCCCAATAGGGAATTTGTCCTTCCGGAATTCACAAATAAGTTTTCATGCAAGTAACTAGGTTGCAAAATGAACCTATGAATTGTTGATTTTGGGTATTAAAATGTTATATTTTCCTCTACATGTGTCATATTTAGAATAAACTTCTTTGAGTGGGGAATCCTTCACCCTTAGGCTATTTTTCATATTTTTTCCAGAAGTGGGAAGGTTAGAGACCCTTTTTATAATGCCCTGGTCGATAAGATACAACTAGTACAACCAAATGTATCCCCCATGCAATTTGGTGAGGAGGAAATGAACATAAGAATGAACCATTCGGGCTTGACCAAAGTGAGAACATTTTAGGAGGGAGAGGATGCTAGATTTATTCAGGGCCCTTTCCCACTCTTGCATCATTGTTTTGGAAATTACATCTTCGCAATGAATAAACTCCATGTACTTTTCGGCCCGAAGATCAAAGAACTAGTGGGGGTCCCACACGTTATAATCGTCACACTTGATCTACGAGACCATATTAAATGGAAGGCCTCCGTGTGAGATGCAACAAGGTAACACTAGGTCAGGAAACAATTGTTTTTTCATGGCCTTAACCTTTGGCCAAGCCTTATCTTTGCTTGACTATGCCATAGTAGAAATGGTGGCAAGGAGGTAGGATACTTACAATAAGAATATGATATTTGGATCAACAAAGGCATTTTTTTGAAGGTGGGGAAGGATCATATGTATCATGGAGAGAAGAGGTAATGGAGTGTAAATTTGGATTTCTGTGTAATGGAATGAATTCATAAAGACACTTGTCTAGTATACATGCAGAACTACAATCCCATCGTTTTATTAAATTGGTTGGTACCATGCCCCATTATGACCATTAAATTTGTGATGTTGGAGGTTGATCAATCATTATAATATTAATTCTGATCTTTATGAAAATTCATGTAAGTAACTTAAACTTTTACTCAGAATCAAGAAAATCGTCATTTTATTAGTCATGTTAATGAGCCTTCACTCCCAGAATTAAATTAATTTGACGTGTGAGAAATATATGTCATATCAAATGTTATGATCACAAATATGTTGTTCCCACCAGATCTTTCAAATTAATGATGAGTTAGGTGACAAGAAACATGCACAAATTTAATCGTCGAGGGTGTGGCGCATGTTCCTCTACACAGTGGTTGGATTTGACAGGTGTCTTAGATGGACACAGTGACCCATGGTGGGTCACCATGTATCCTCATGTGGGCGCAATTGGCTAGCATTTTCATAGGAGGTATGTGAGTAGGCTCGACCGGTTCTAGTATGATCCATTTAATAACTATTTATTTCGCAGTGATGTCTGAGTCATTAATGTGCTTAGTGGAATTGGGGAAAAGTTGTACAAGGAACAATTCTTTGTGGGGTTTCGAGGTTTGTCTACCCTTCCTAGTGTAGAACTAGGGAACCAAGGATATAGGGTGCTTCTTGGGAAATATGTGACATACATTTATATACTAACTATGCATGTTTTTTCGCTACTTATCTATCTAATTCCTTTCACAAGGTCAAGTGTATTGATGAATGTCTACTTATATTTGAAATATTTATAGCATGGATGCCTCGACATCATCCCATTTGTGATAGGGTTCCTAATGTATATCCCACCATCATGCACTAATCCCTATGAGTATTGTATCAAGTGCACAAGTCCTATAATTCTAGAGAATGTGATGTATCCATGCAATAAATGTATCCACCGAATTCGATCCATCATACCATTATGTTCCAAATTCGTCCTCACACTCCTTTGCAGATATATGCATGGACCTCCTTGTTGACACTTGATAAAGCTTGTTTTCCCAACTTTCCATGACATCCTCAGAATCTGTGTCATAATACTTGACACTTCTCTAGCTTAACAATCCATATGCGATGGGATTGATGTAGTTCTCCCTGCACCCCGTGATCTTATAGATATTATCAATGTATGAGATTAAGGAATCCTCATCTACTGGCTCATTGTATCTATCTCCTTTCTATCAATCTAGTGGCACAACCATGCATAGGGTATCTATCCAAAATGACATTTTCCTTTTCTTTAAATTTAGCACCGCATTATTATCAAAGGCCCAATCATTTCCAAGTAATGTAGAATCTGGATCGGATTCATTCATAATTTATATGACCTCAAAGTTATCCTTTGTTTTTATTCCTTTGATATTCACTTCCACTTGCTCCAGTTGGCCTATTGGATAGATCTTGTATTGGTTTTCCAACCGCAGTTGTATGGGTGAACAAACTAATATTGGTTCACCCATCACCTCTCAAGACTTCTTTGAAATTATATTTAAGTTGAAACCTAGATCCAAAATGAATCCATCCATGTCATAGACACCAAGTTCCATTGTCATATTGAGCTCTTGGCCAATGAAATTTTTCTTGATGACCTGACATACATCTCTTTCTAGTAGAGGATGTGATATGGCTATCTCCATTCCTCGTTCCCTCATGCAAGTAGCTAACATCTATGTCAACTTACTTGTAGCATATAGATCATTTAATAATCGCAAACAACAATGAGAGAAAGAACTTACTTGGTCTTCAGGTTCCTCCTTACAACCCAATTTGTCCAAGGCTTATGCACACATTGTGCATTGTAGTACCTCTAGTCATTTTCCTTCATGTTCTTTCTTCTCAGCGTGTCACATCTCAAGCTATATGCAAGATTTTTCTATTGACTTTTGTGTGGCGTGATTTATTTATTTTCTCACATGAGCCTCCTCCAAGGATCGTTGAATCATGCATTGTAATTCTTCTCAAGAACGAGCCTCTTCTAGCGACCTCTATGTCACCCATTGTACCTATTCATGGATCCAATCTTCCTACAACAACCTTTGTGTCACCCTCTGTACCTCTTTCTGGATCCAATCCTCCTCAACTGAGCTGTGACTTGCGCATTATAGCTCTTCACACACTCTTTCTTCTTCCTTAGCTCTCTATGCATCATGTACGAATTATTTTTGTTGGGAAGCATAAAACTTCAGAGGGGGTTGTGCTTCCTTCCTTATCTTCCCCTCCAAATTTTGACCCGAGCCTTCACCATGCACAAATTATACTCTTGTATTTTCTCCTCCTTGGGTTACTACCCGAACATCGACTATTTCATTCTTCTTCTTGTTCTTGTACATATTTGCATGCACCATGTTACAATTAGTCTTCTTATCTTCCCACTTTTTAAACAAGTCAGGACAATCTTTAGTGACATGCTCGAGGTTGTAGTAATATGCACAAAGAGCACGTGGTTTGGTACAATCTATTGACACATGGCCAATTTATCCACAATTGAAACAAGTGGGGGGGTATACCTCCCCCTCCTCCATATCTGCATCTACGACCACACCCATATCCACATTGGGGACCTCCTTGGTATCTTCCCCTCTCAACACCACCACTATCACCACCTTTTTTATCTTTCTATACTCAAAATGCATCGGGGGTATTGTCTTGCATCAACTGGAGTGATCAATAGTTATCAACATCATTTCTGAAGGATTTACAAAACTCACAAAATGGAGTGTCGGTCATCGTTCAATACTTATACAAATTTGGGTAGGGGTGTGGCACACGGCCCCAATATCTACATATCTCACACCATTTTGTATATCCACATGGAAATGCACTCGATGTGCTTGTTGCCACATAATTTGGAAGTATATGTCACTTGTCCCTATGATTTTCCTCAGAGTGAGATGTGGTACGCCATATGTGATCGTGCATGAATTTTGTCTTAGCCATGTCTTTCAACTACATCATTAGGTTAGCTAGTTGTGACTACACCTGCGCCAACCCTGTCAATGTCTCTTCCCCTCCTTGAGTAGCCTCCAGCTGCATCGTAATTCTGATTGCCTCCTCCTAAGTTATCACCTTATGTTGGGTTAGAAGGACTCAGATATGGGGGAGTATTCCCACAATAAAACATTATCATTGTTGCACATCCTTAATTTGGAACATTAGCCTATCCAATAAAATCTTGAATCACTAGTCATAATCCTAGATGGTTTCTCCTTCCTTTTCCTTAGTTTCCTTTATCTTTGTGATACATTGACATTCTGAATAAGGTCTCTAGAACTCCCTAAGAAGGTATTGCCTAATCTTTGTCAGGGACCTTTCTTGTCCCTCTAATGTAGTGGCTTTGTACTTCATATACCATGCCAAGGCTCTATCCCTGAATGTGGTTTCCAAATGTGAAATCTTGGCTAATTCACATGTGATCCTCTTCATAGACCATATTGCTTCATGGTTGAACCATTGTTGTTTCACATCATTCCTACCAGTTCCATGGAATACAGGTATCCTAAGAGCACTGTCTTGATTTTTCATCCTCAAATTTGAGTTAGTTCCTCCTTCCTGAATACTAGGGGTTTTATTTCTCAACACCAATTCTTCTCTAAGTTAAGTAGCATTGATTAAGAATTCCTCTTCACACGTCTCTTCTCTTATATATCCTTACGTTGTCTCTCCTACTCCAATCACTTCACTATATGTTGTCCTTTCTTCATGATTAAAAATGTGCAAGGGAGGTGGTACAAAAGGGGAGTAAGTCCATCTTCTTCTGACATTTCTTGTGAGGTGACCCATGGATTTTGATACTTCCAACTATTCAAGATCATCTACAATAGCCAATACATATCCCCCATGACTCGAGGATCCTCTATCTTCCTCTTCTTCTTGTGCACCACAAATATGTTCTCTATCTTCTTCTCCTATCTGCGCACTACAAATTTTGGCTTTATCTTCCTCTCCTATCTACTCATCAAAAATTTGTTCTTTGTCTTATTGTCCTATCTGCATACCGAAAATATTTTCTTCATCCTCCTCTCTAATCATCACACCACTTCTATTATCTCTATATCTTTCTATTATCATCACACCATTTCTTTTTGCTTCATATTCCTCTAATTTTGTGATGCTTTGCAACAACCAAGGGGTGTGGAATTCATCACCTAGGCCCTTACTACTACTACTACTAATATCCCACCTGGACACCCTATCTTCAATGCCACACTTGTTTGTGGGTCTATCCTCATATGCTCTCTAGTCTGGCATAACATGCTCTTCTGCACTACCACGCAGTGCATTTTTTTTTCTCTTCATCCTCGACTCGACCCCTCGTCACACATGTTACACACCAAATTCCGACACTACTAAGTGTGGATTTGTCACAATTAAGTGGGGGAGTGTTCGTCATGATCCCTAGACATGTCGAGGGGTAAATTTATCATATTAAGGTCAAAACACTATGTGCACAAGTATTATTCATTTTTATTGAAAAAAGGAAATTAATTTAGTGTGAAAATCCACCTCACATCTAGTTTCCTACTCTCAAGGAGAAGATGAGAGTCTCATGAATGGTTGAGAGATTTTATCAAACCAATATCAAAATTTGATTTATCTTGAGAGATATTTCCTCCCTAAAATTCTTGAGGGGTATTTTCTCCCTAAAATACTTGAGAGATATTTCTCCCTAAAAATCTTGGAGATCCCAATTTAGTGGATCTAGTGAGTGATATTCTCAATGGTGGTTAAGCCTCCAACTAATATATAATGAGTGAATTCGAAGGTGAGGACGAGAAAGTATTTAAGAGTTTCAAACCTTTGATTTTAGAGGAACGAATCCATCAAGGCATCACCATTATGACCTTGAGACATTCAGGAAATGGATGGACTGGAGAGCTTGGAGGAGCTGCTACAATGTCTACGGTGGTTTCTAAGTACTTCACCATGTTTCTCCATTAATATAACTTGGCCTATTTCATTCATATTTTTTTTTATATATAGATATATATTTTCTTATCTAACACTATATTGTATAAGTAGAAGGTATTGTTTAGTTCCTTGCAAACTCTCTTCATCACAATAGGAGCTTGGAAAATAAGGATAAAGACTAAACAATAGCGAGGACAACCATCATAAAAGGAGTCAGTCACACTTCTTTCTTCTATATTCTCTATCCATAGACATAAAGAATATATATAAAGAAATTTTAGTGTCCATTTGTTTTCGTTTTTTGTCTGGGTCAGTAGGGGTCTAGATACCCAAGGGAGATTTCACCTATCCATAGGGGAAATATTTTGTAACAATGCAATCCTCGCTAGCTCTTTTTAACCTCTATGCTCTTATTTTTTTCTTACCTCAAATCTTCTTGCATATCTCTTAGATCTTTTCTCCTATTTTCTAGGGGATTTTACTCAACCATTCGATCAAGATCCATGTACATCAACCCTTTCTCCATGATCAACATCTTTATCCAAAGTGGTATCTCTTCCAATATCTACTTCCTCAACCCTTACATGAACTTTCTTTCAGCCTCTCTAAAAGAATTAGTGTACTCCAAAAAAAAATCAATAACGTATCCCTCCTTTACTCGATCAAACCAAAAATCAATGGCCCGAGTCCACTTATTATCCAACACTTTTGATATTTCAATCTTACCTTGATCCCAAATCATTGGGTCCAATGGCCACACACTAGAATTGGTAGACATTTTCCTTTTTAGTCATTCATACAACAAAACAGGAAATTCAACAAAGATAAGCTCATGCATATCAATGTAAAGATACTTATGTTTCCAACTCTTCACATTCACTCTAAGCCCTTGAGTTTTGTGCATGGAAAACTCATGCTCTTTTGCAGTTAGTCAGTCTTGAATTTCCTCCCAAGACACATACCACCTCATTTCTTTCATTCATCATTCCCTACAAGAATTTTCATTCCTGGAAATGGATCCATTTATTGAATTTTCTTCCCACACTTGTGCGCTTCTTTCTTGATGTTGGGGAGTTTAGACCGAGCGTTCATCCAAACTTGACCAACAAAAACCCTAGATCATCGAAATATTGATCCTAGGCCAAGGCCAAGAAACGTCTCACCCAAGATGTAGAGAAGATCACAGAGGCCATAAGGTATTTTGACAGGGATGAAGGCTAATAACACAGAGATCCATCCGGGATGATATTCATGCAACTCATATATGCCAAGTTATTAGGAATAAGAAGTAAAACAATAGAAACACATATCCAAATCACATATGACAGACACACAATAGATCATAACTAAAACAACTTTATTAGTCCTTTAATTCCATAATACACGCTATACATTAAACAAACTATATAATATGGAAACACATCTTAATATCTTCTTTAATCTAAATCCCCACGAATACACCATATTACACAATGCACGTACTTTAAAGATCTCATACATATGACAAACTTAGATTTATATTCAGATACATTAAACCATTACACGAGATCAAAGTGAGCTCAATACCAATGACTCAATGAATCTCATCTAACCATATAGCTCTGCAAATATGCATTATCCAACTCTCTCTTTGTTGTCACTACTTCCTTTTATATCTTTCCTTTGCTTGGGAGATATGTCTCATTCTATTCTTCTCCACTCACTCGACTGACAAAATTTCCTCCCAAACTTCTAGTACCTTCGAACATTCCATGTAGGCTTTCTATATCAAGGAAATTTTAACTTCCTGGCCAACTCATCCTCTGGTTGTCCCATCATCCCTTGTGTTGTTGGAAATAATATTTTTGGGATATTTCCTGATGATTCCTTTCTTGATTTTGGTGTGTGTCTTCTTTATTTCTAGTGTGCATCAAAACTGATACCGGTGCACATTTGATAACCTTTTAGGCTTGGTGCATGATGAAAAAATTCAGTCTGGTGCACACTTCTTATCATTCCTCACATGTTATCTTAGGCGCATGTAAAACTTGGAATGAGCACATATTGCATTTGTAATTGAGCGCGCACAAATTCGTTTGTGTGCACATACATGAAATGAACCAAAAAAATTGGGTGCCAATATTCATTGATGTATTTGGTCAACACCGGGAAAAGTATATGTTTTGTGGTGAACACCTTGATTCAGTTCATGGTGGAGTCTAGGCATGTGCATAGGATAAAAATGAATCATGTTATTAGGTACTTGAGAGGTACATTGGAGTATTGGTTGAGATATGTTGTAGGTGATGGAGTGAGTTTGTAGTCATATTCATACTTAAAATGGGAAGGGAGTGCAGTAGATTGAAAGAGCACCCCAGGTTGTTGCATCACCTTGGGATCAACGATTATTACATGGTTTAGTAGGAAGAAAAATTGTGTAGCACTTAGTTCAAAAAAGGAAGAGTACATGGAAATGAGTATGGATAACTATGAATCCATTTGGCTTCAAAAATTCCTTACAGGTTTATTTGATCAGGATTTGGAGCCTACGGTGATATATTACAATAATTAGAGTTGTATCAAACTCTCGGAGAATCCAATATTTCATGAAAATTCCAAGCATATAGAGATCATATATTACTTCATTCAATATAGGATCTAGAAGGGAGTAGTGAAGCTTAATTATTTTTCCATATATGAGTAGGTTGTAGACATTCTGAAAAAACTCTTAGTTAAGGGGAAGTTTGAGTACTGTAAGACAAACTTGGAGTGGTGTAGACTACCTTCCTTGCTAAGAGGGAGTGTTGATGTTTGTAGCATTGGACAGGTACTCCTACACAAGTCCAAGTGTCTAGACATGTGGAAGTCATCCAAATCCTTCTACCTTGATACTTTACTTTAATTAAATGAATTATTCAAGTAAAGTGATTTTCTTAATTAGTTGAGATATATTTAAAGAAATGTTTTAACTAGCATTAGTGAATTAAATCTTAGCCATTGATCTTAAGTGAGGTGAGAAGTAATATTTGTTGTCAATCACTTTGGAGATTATGGTTAGGTCATAACTCAAGATTATAAAAGAAAGGATAGGGTAAATAAGGAAGGATGATTAGTATTTGACACATAGAGAGTTGGGTCACAAAGGAATGTGATTCAAGGATGTTGGAGATATTACACACACCTAGGATATTGTTTTCCTTATTGTCCTCCATTTATTATTCATTATTGAGGGTCTCCTATTTTTTAGGAACCTCTCCTACATTTTAGGAGAATATTCTCTTCATTTTAGAGACAGTTACAGTTAGTTATACTAGTGGAAGTCACTCATGCATGGAAACCTTGATTTTATTACCAGCAATTGCATGTGCTTCTCTCACTTCTACACGTGTGGATCCATTAACTGAAGACTGCATGACTAGTTAACTAGAACTAGGTGGAAGTTAACTTCAGTAACTTCCTGTGCATGTCCATATCTCTCTAGACCACCACTATGAGACATTGGATTCTATTATAGTGCACATTAGTTGAGAGATACAGAGTATATCGTGTGTAAATTATCATTCATTCATTTCGGTAAATACATTTATATTCTTTTATCTCCATTTTTTCTCTCATCTTCTCATTTTTGCAAGTTGTGTTCATTATTATTCTAGATAGATCTATTGTGAAGGTACTCATCACATTCTACATGGTATCAGATCCCACAGGATGCTAGGAAGAAGGCACACCAACACTTTTATTTGCAGGTATTGAAGATTCAAGAAAGTAGGAAAGATGGATTATTGTAATACCCTTATTTCCCCTAGCTTGTAAATATAACTATAGCCTGCTAAATAACTAAGGGAAGATTGATCATGTGTGGATGTTGGAATTGACGAACCTTTTGTTACGGAAGGTAATGTATATATTTATGTTGCTAAATAAAGTGGAATATGTTGCATAACTATTGAAGGGGTTTCCAAGGTAGATCATGATGCATGCGAGAGATGGTGAGGGGAACCAATAATGGTTGAGATGACCCCTACCGGAACAATACTCTGTTGGATTTAAATTTTTCATACCCAGAATAGTCCTCTAACCCAGAGAATTTAATTACCAGTCAAGATGGTAGTTGGGAAGTCTTTCTCAAGAGTCAATGAGGAAATGGGAAGAGTACACATATGGAAAATTCTGAACTGACCCACGAAATTGGGAATTGGACCCACAAAATATTGCTGAGGAAGGAAAGAAAAGGTAGGAAAATCATGGGGAGAAAGAGAGGATGCAAGAAGAATGGGTCGGGTGACCATTTATAAAGAGGGAGAGCATGTGCATCTCTCTAGTTCGAAAGAAAACTAAAAAACAAAATTGTTTATAGGTACAAGAACTGTTGGGAAGCATTTTCTAACCAACCTAATAAATGGGGTTGAAGAGAAGATGAGTGGCCTATAAAGTACTCATTGTAGACTCTCTTTCTTGGTGGAGATAAAACTGATCTTCCAGGTTCTTGTGAGAGGAGTAGAGTGATCTTCATCCTTGGTTGTTGCTGAAAAAAAGGAATAATCTCTCTTTGAGCATCATGATCTAGCTAGGGGGTGTCTAGTGGTAAATCCTTCCAGGATTTGTTGTTCCTATGGTTGGGTGGAAAATGGTACCCCTTTCAGTAGTTGCATCCCTTTCTAGTTTCTAGATAAGTATATTTTTCTATATCTTTGTAGTGTTAAGTTCAGAGAAAATCATAGACTATGTTTTAAAGATGTGTAAGTTTAACTTCTGACAAAAATGGCTTCAGAAATTTAGGTAAAAGGAAGAGAATGTCTTAGTTGAATCTCATATGATTTACTTCTTTATCTCTTTACTATATGTGTGTTAAAATAAGATTTATGGGAGTGAATGTTGTGGTTGATTGCATTGCACAATTTGATGCATCCTTTGGCAATGATGATTGAACAGATAAAAATCTCTATAAAGCATCTGAAGGAAGAGAGAGTGTTTTTCTGTATAATAGTGTTTTATTTTAGCTTGTCCTCAAGCCTTATTACATAAAACTTAGAGTATATCATATGTGGGTTTGGACTATAGGGAAACAACCCAAACATTTAAGAATGCAACACTAATCATTATAAATAGGTAGTAAGGAAAACAATTTTGGAATTATACTTTACCCTTCTTACTTGAATTCAAAGTATAGACTCCTATAAATTTGGGAGGGATCCCCTAAATTTTGGTAGGTTGTAAATTATGATAGAAAAGTAAAATTACTCTAGAGGAAATTCTTTGTCTTCGGACCAATTTCCTTAAATTTTGGTAAGAATGGTAAAATAAAGTAATAAGGAAACAAATTTACTTATTTACCCATGAAGAGGAAGAGATATAATTACGTTTTTAATATAGATATTTCCTTAGATTAGGATTTTATTTTATTATTTTAAAAATATTAGAAAATAAGAAATAACTTTCATTTCCTTTTCATTACAGGTTTAATTAAACAAAAATGAATTGAATACATGTAGGGGAATGTTAATATAAATTACATAAGATTATTAGTGTTAATGGGAATTCCTATGCTTTCTATGTAAAGATGAATAATGGTAAAGTATGGTAGAATTCCTATTTTTACCATTTAAAATTTTGATAGTTAAATAATAAGAATTATAAATATCAAATATTAAATTTATGAAGTTCATGCCTGGTGCATGAAAAATGGAAATATGAAATCTTTTTTCTCTGTGCCAAAAGGTTTTAACTGTGCTCACATTTTTCCCCATTTATGAAATTCATATATTGCCTAGGTAGCTTAGTTCTCCTAAAGAAACAACAATATTAGAGTATTTTTAATTATTAGTGTTCAAATACCTGGAGTTATAAAAATTCTCCCATTTTTCTCAACACGGAAGTAAGTATGAAAATGCAAAAGTCTTTAATTATTAAAGTCTTGGAAAATATATGTCTTCTTGTATCCTTCTACCTTCAAAATATTTATATAGTATTTAAAAACATTACTATCTAAAAATCCTTTCTTTTCGAATGCAGAGAATGGGGCAATTCTTTAGAGTTTGAAGACCAGTGGGTTTTAAGAAATACACTATTAAATATTAAACTAATCTCATGGATGATTGGTCTTCGGAATCCCACCTTTGGATAATAAGGGAGAGTGCATGAGAATGAAGTATGAATCCATCTGAGCGATGGCATGGACATTATAAAGTTTGGATGCATTTTTATATTACCCCTTCCCTTTCTTGATTGGTTATAAAAGTAATGAGAAAGGCACATGTGAATTTACTCCAATGACTTCAGCTTGGGATGAGATATATGTTTTAAAATTTAAATATATATAATATTTAACTTGGATAGATTGTGATTGGCCTTCAAAATAGTGATAAAGGAGTAAATGTATGGAGTGTGAAGACCAAGGTAGTCATGAAAAATATAATATTATAGTAATAATCCGACATGAATTCCAAAACCCTTTCAAAGTAAATAAAAAGGGCTAGTTGAATGATGTCTGAATGGATTTAGAGTGATGGGTGGGGAGGTAGTGTTCATAGTCTGAAGCCGTCAGAGAGATGGCATGGGTGGCATAAAGTTAATTATATAAAAATATTAAAACTCTTTTACTTTTCGGAGATTGACCATTGGTAAAGATAAAACCGAGTACATGATTTGTATGTAAAATTCAGAGTCCAAATCCCCATGTGATTTGCTAATGAAATAAAAATATATAATATACTGCAACCTAGGGGTGTTACGATGGATTTGGGTACTTTACAATTAATTTGATTATCTTATGATATAATCAAATTAATTTCATTATAATGTGTTGTAATCTAGATAATTAAACTAACACTAAACCATTACCAAGGAAAATGGAGGGAAAATGAATATGCATTAATTACTAGGCCAGAGTTATTAGGAAAATTAAAAAGAATGTATTCACTAGGGTAATTAGTTGTGGAGAATAAATATCCCTAATGATATTTAAGTAATTAAATACCAAGAGCGGTATTTTTGAAATATTAATTAAGTACTCCAATCGATTTATAGAAGACAAACAATTGTTGTTCTCTAGCCAAAAAAGTTTAAGCTCCTTATGGTGACCTGACGAGACGTAATGGGTCCATTTTTCTAGTGGCTAATGAGCCACATGTCAGGTCAAGAGATAGATGCACTGTGAAAGTAGTGACCCAGGTGTTAAAAGAAACTCAGTCTCAATTGTTGATTATCATAGGTCCCACTTAGCAAATCGAGAGAAAAGAGCGAGTTGATGCTGACCAAGAACGACGTTGGGATAATGTGTGTCAGTATTTAATTGGTTGATGAGTTGAGTGTGTTCTATTAGGACTTATTAAATTTAGGCACCAAATGAATCCTAATTGTAGGTAAGGAGATCTTGCGTGCATCAAGACCATTCATCGAGGGGAGAGGGAATATTCCTCGATACCTTGGGTTCGGGGTAATGAGACTGTGTGAATTGATCAACCTTCAAATGGATGGTATCGAGAAGCAATATTCCTCGATACCGTACTCATCAGAGGAAAGTAAATATTGTGCTAGGATAAGATCCGAGTGACGATAGTTATAAGTCTGTGTCGACCAAAGTTCCTCCATGGCAGGATAGGCTAGTGCCACACTAGGACTACGGTGTCACCATGTCAGTTGGCATGGAAAATTAGAGGTCATGTGGATTGAAGGTGGAACTAGGAGAGGTGTTTCCCACATAAATATGAGAACTTTGACAGGTTGCAACTCTTGTTCCATATCTCATTTATGAGAAAACTTATTATCGTTGGAAATATCTTGACAATCTGAAGATGATTGAGTTGTGATACAGACAATTTAAAATTATTATAAGAATATACAATATGACACCCCATATCGTAAAAGTTACTTAGGGGTTTGGGTGTGTAACAGAGTGGTATCACAACGAGAAACAACACTTGGCATTCTTGGGCTTATGAATGAGTTGAATACAATTTTATTAGGAAACGTTTAAAGGGTAACACCCTATCTTACCCCATTCATAAGAAGCTTATTTAAACCACTACTGAAGAGAGGAACAAAACTTTCTATTGTTGTTATATGTTCTAAAAATTTGAACTATGGGTTGCTAATGTTGCCAAATAATGATGATGATTTCACCTTACAAATCGCATGTGTTGTTCATAAACTAGTATATAATTAACTAATAAAAAATGTTTTATCAGCACTCAAACAGTCAGTGAACAACAAGGAAAACTAAAACATAAATAAAGGTGACACACCATGAGTTGGGTAAATCTCCCACAATAGCGAAGAAGAATCTGATGAGAGGAGGGTGGTGGAAACTCGTTTGAATTTGACTGAAACTGTAAGAAGCCTAATGGAAGAATTACAAATTTGTAAGAATGACAATGAAAGGCTGCTAAAAGAACAAGAAAAATAAATGAAGTCCTACTGCAAAGCCTATCAGATATACAAAGGAAACTACAACATGGTCCAGTAATCAATAACATGGATAAACATCATACTAAGAAAACACAAAGTCCACCTGAGATGCAAAATCATGGTTCTGAAAAATAACCACACAAGGAGAATCACCTCAAATAAGGCCCAACATGGATCCAAGAGACACGCTAACACCTAGAGTTCAACTAAAGAATCCTCTAGTGAGGAAATTGACAACTCCAAGGAATTGTCTAGCAGTGAGACTAGTTTACATTCTCAAAGGAGAAGAAAGAAGAGGAAACATTCCAAGAGCCATGACCCTGAAGAATTTAATAAATCCAAACCACCCACTCTTGATGGATAAATTGAAAAGGGGGAAGAAGAAGAAGTTTGGCTACTTGGATTGAAGAAGTACTTCAAAGTCCATGAATACTCTGAAAATGTAAAGGCCCGAATAGCCATTTTCAACTTGAATAGAAAGACCTCCATTTGGTGGGAGGACCTTAGGAATGTGAAAGGAATCCGTGAGAAGGAATTTTCATGGAAACAATTTGAGAAATACTTGAATAATAAGTACATGTTTGAAAGATACTATGATGGTAAGACTAAGGATTTCTATGAACTTGATCTAGGACAACTCACAATAGATGAACATATCAACAAATTTCTTGAGTTGATGAGGTATGTTCCCTACATAAAGGATGAAAAGGTAAATATGAAACGATTTGTTAGTCGACTGCCTTAGTCCTTCCGGGATAGAATTGAGTTTGAAGAACACAATAATTTATAAGACACTATTCGAAAGGAAAGGTACTTTTATGATAAATTCAAGAATACAAGGATTTGAAGAAGAAAAGTAAATTGGGATTCAAGAAGAAGGGGTTTAAATTCTCAAGATTTAAGAATCACGAGAAAGGCTCTAAGATGATCCTTCCTGCTAAAAGTGTGTATCAACACAATTTTCCATCTCAGTGTGGTAATAAACCCTTTGGATTAGCCCTAGGAAAGACTGATAATACAAAGAGAGAACCCTTGAAATGTTGGGGTTGTGGAGAAGAACATATGCTAAGGAACTACCCACATAGGAAACAAGACAATAGAAGGGTATAAAACATCCAGAAGGATACCACAGTCAATGAAGTGGCTAGGAGCATGCCACAAATTTATATAGAATTAGATAAAAGACAAGTTGACCACCAAGCTTCAGTGGTGGAGATGGAAGGTATGATTTCCAACCATCTAGTTTCCATTTTAATTGACCCGATTCTAATTTAAGTTATGCTACCCCTCACACTATTGAGAAATGTAAATTGCAGCAAGTAAACCATGATAAATCATGGTTGGTATAGATGGCCACTGGAACAAAAAGAAAAGTGACAAAGGTCATACCAACATGCCAATTCATTAAGAATGGATTGTCCACCCAAGCGACCCTAAACATGCTTCCTTTAGGATCTTATGACTTCTTGATTGGCATAGAATGGCTGATTTCCCATAAAGCCAAGTTGTATTATTATAATAAAACTTTGGAGTGTGAAGATGAAGAAGGAAGGAAAATAACCCTACAAGGAATTCAAAATCTTGTCTCAGTGAGACAAATATCATCCTTTCAAGTGAAGAAGTATTGCAGAAAACAATTTCATTTGTATTCAATACAAGTGTTGAAATCTATTAAGGACAATAAACCAAGCTTAGAGGACCATCCTCTATTAAGATAATATAAATATTTTTTTCCATAAGAGGTACCAGGTCTACCTCCAAGAAGAGATATTGAATTTTTAATAGAACTTGTACCTGGAGCAATGCCAATGTCTAGAGCACCCTATAGAATGTGTACACCAGAGCTAGTTGAGCTCAAAATAAAGCTAAAGGAGATGTTAGAAAAATGTTACATTCAGCCTAGTGTGTCTCCTTAGGGAGAAATATCTTTGTTTGTAAAGAAGGAGGATTTCACACTCAAGTTGTGCATAGACTATAGACAACTCAACAAGATGACCATTAAGAATAAGTATCCATTGTTGATGATTGATGACCTATTTGACCAATTAATGGGTGATACAATTTTCTCCAAGATTGACTTGAGGTGTGAATACCATCAAGTCGGAATTAAGGATTAATACATCTGCAAAACTACCTTTAGGATGAGATTATATGGGAACTATGAATTTGTGGTGGTACCATTTGGGCTTACCAATGCGCTAGCCACCAGTTCTTGGACATATTTGTGTTGGTTTTCATTGATAATATACTAATCTATTCTAAGAATGTGTAAGAGCATGAATAACATCTCAATTTAGTGCTTCAAGTTCTAAAAGAACATCAGCTCTATGAAAAGTTTAGTAAGTGTGACTTTTCCCAAAAACAAGTACATTACTTAGGCCATGTTATCTCTGAAGAAGGAGTGGCAATTGATCATGACAAGATCAAATCCATTATGGATTGTCCTACCCCAAAATCTGTATATGATATTGGATCATTTATCAGCCTAGAAGGATACTATAGGATGTTCATAAAGGGGCTTTCTAATATTGGTTATCCAATCACCTACCTTCAGAAAAAGGGAGTTAGATTCATTTGGACAATAGAGTGTGAAGCAAGTTTTCAGCAGCTAAAACACCTTTTAACCAATGAAAATGTGTTGAATATTTCAAACCCAAACAAGGATTTCCTTGTGTGTACATGTGCCTACAAGGAAGGACTCAGAGGAGTCCTTATGCAAGAAGAGCATGTGATTTGCTACGAATCTAGAAAATTGAATGAGAATGAAATCAATTATGTGACCCATGATTTCAAATTTGATGTTATAGTACATGCTTTAAACTTGTGGAGGAATTACCTCCTAGTAAGAGTATTTGTAGTTATGACAAACCGTAGTGGTATGAAATATTTTTTCAACCAACCCAAACTCAATGTTAGAAAATCTAGGTGGATGTCTCTCCTTAGTGAGTTTGATTTTGAAATCGAACATATTAAAGGAAAAGAAAATAGGGTGGTTGATTCCCTTAGTAAAAGTATGAAAGTAATTCACTTGGAAGATATAAGCACCTGTGAACCAGACATCAAGGAAAGAGTCAAAAGTACACAAGAACCAGATGAATTTTTAAAAACTGTGAAATCATACCTAGAGATAGATCCCATGAGGTTGAGGTTTCAAGGCTATAAATTGTTGAATGATGGCCTACTAACTTACAAAGGTAGGTTGTATATTCCAAATTGTGATGACTTGAAGAGGTTCATAATGGATGAACTACATAAAATACCATATATTGGTCATCCTGGTTATCAGAAAATGATGACAACCACTAAGAAACTATTTTATTGGTTAGAAATGAAAAAGGGAAAAGTTTATTACTTATCTAAATGTCTAGTATGTTAGTAGGTTAAGGAATACCATTGACATATGTTGGAAGATTGGTTTTTGTCATTGATGTCAACCCTAGTCATGGGTTTTGGACCACAATATTGATAAAGGTATTTGGACATGAAGGAAAATGCACATGCATATACAACACCCATGAATGGATAGTATAAATCATGTTGTTTCTGGTGGTATGCGGCACGTCACGTGGATCCTCATGGTTGAGGAGAAATGAATTTTTGAAGATGACAAACTGAATTGAAGAAGGGAGTACATGTAGGCCATGAAGATAATTAAAGAAAAAAATTACAAAATAAGAAAGTGTCAGGTCGGCCCTAATGTTA
>SNQJ01S0064447.1:25993-40769 GCA_010110895.2 Picea sitchensis
GGATTTTCTAAAAATCAAAAACAAAATGGTATATACAATGATATTTTCTGTAAATTAATCATTCCATATAATGCTTTAAAAAATGCCCATTAACAGGGGCATTCAAGATCTTACCATCCAAATTTTCAAGCAGAAATGATTTTTTTCCTTCAGAAGATGCTACCTTAAATGGTCCATACCAAATATGATCGAATTTACCATTTTTTCCTGAATCCTCTTCTTGAGCATCCCACCTCAAAACCAGATCTCCGTGGAGAAAATTCTTGTCCTTGTCTTTAAGATCAAATAGTACCTTCAAGTCATCCTGGTACTTCTACAACTTTTCATCTACTACATCCCTGTGCTGCTGAACTTCAATCAACTGATCTATCCTTCTTGTGAGAGGATTTGGTTCTTCCTTATCATCTTGCCATAGTTTCATCACAGGAAGTGCTAAGTTTATGGGCAATACTACATCTGTTCCGTATACCATTTGAAAGGGAGAAGTACCGATAGACTTTTTTATGCCTATCTGATTTTCCCACAGAGCATATTTTAAATGCAAATGCCAAGATTTTTTATTTTCATTTAAGACTTTCTTGATTATACTGATTAAGCTCTTGTTAGAAGATTCTGACAGACCATTTCACGTAGTATGCTGTGGAATGACCCAACACAATATTATATTTCTGGCAAAAGCTGACCATTGCCATAGACTTAAAAGCCTGCACATTGTCTGTAGCTATCTTCCTAGGACAGCCGAACCTAGACAAGATATTTTCTTCTAAGAAGTCTATAACTACTGAATCAGTAGCCTTCCTTGTTGGGATAGCTTCCACCCATTTGGTGAAATAGTCTGTAGCTGTCAGGATCCATCTGTGTTGGGCACTTGAATGAGGATTAATCTCACCTATGAAGTCTAGTCCCCATTGTTGAAAAGGAGCTTCTGTCTTGACTGGGACCAATGGCATCGCTGATAGTTTATGTTTTCCTGCAAAGAATTGGCAAGGGATGCAAGCTCGTACCTTAGCATTGACATCTAGGAAAAGTTTAGGCCAGTAATAACCAACCCTCAGGATTTTATATGCCATAGCCCTCCAAGCGTGGTGTCCTCCACAGGCTCCTTCATGAAATTGACCTATAACTTCTTCTGTTTCTGATTCGACCAGACAGACTAACAGGAAACCGAGCGGGTCTTTCCAGTATAATCATTTTTCGTAAATACAGTATTTAACTACATGCAGCTTTAGCGTTCTAACTTTGGATGGAGACAAGTCAGCTGGACATTTCAAAGTTAATAAGTATTCTACTATGTCCTTGTACCAATTTGATGACGTGAATTTCTCCTCGATCCTGTTTTCGACTATTTGGTCCTCAAGTTCATTCACGTCTACCCATTCTTCTTCCTTCTGAGAACTGTTTATCCCAAGAGCCGTGAAATTGGATTCAGCTAAAATTTTAGCTAAACTCTGTCCCTTTACCAATTTGGTCGGTTTAACCTCCAAGTTGAACTCTTGAATTTTTGCAAGCCATCTTCCTCTTTTACCATCACTGTCTTCTTGAACCAAGATATCCTTTACAGCACTAGTGGGTACATATGCAATCACTTTAGAGTGTAAAACGTAAGTTCTGAAAGCTTTCAATGCTTTTACCATAGCATATGCTTGCTTTTCCATTATATTATATTTAAGTTCAGCATCTCGGAGACTTTTGCTAAAGAAGGCTATCGGTTGCTCGAAACCTTCTTCGTTCTTCTGAAGGAGTACAACAGCAAGCGTGTGTTCAGAGGCAAATGAAAAAATAAGAAAATCTTTGAGATAATCTGGGCTCACTAGTACTGGTGCCTCACTTATAAACTTCTTAATATGGGCAAAGGATGCCTTAGCTTTTGCTGTCCATTTTACTTCACTATTTTTTCTGAGCATATATGTAATCAATTTAACAATTTCAGCGAAGTTAGGAATAAATCTTCTCAAGAAATTTATTTTTCCTAAAAATGATTGAATTTGTTTCACATTCCTAGGAATATCTATTGTATCTATAGCCTCTACTCTTTTATGGTCAATCCTGATTCCATTTCGGGATACGATGTGACCCAACAACTTGCCTTCTTGCACAGCGAAATGAGATTTTTTAGGATTCAAGGATAGACCAAACCTGCGACATTTTTCAAACGTTTGTTTGAGATGAATCATATGGTCTTCATCCGATTTTGAAAAAACAGTAAGATCATCCAAATAGATGACTACAAACTTGTCCCGTTCGCCGACGAAAGCAATATCCATTGCACGTTGAAAAGTAGCTCCTGCATTCATTAGTCCAAACGACATTTTATCATACATAAACGTGCCCCAAGGAGTGGTAAATGTAGTTTTTTCTTTATCAATATCACTGATGACAATTTGATTATAACCTGAAAATCCGTCAATCATTGACATTCTATTAGCCCCTACTACTTTTTCAAGAACATGGTCCATTTTAGGTAGAGGATAATTATCTTTGAGAGAATATTTACTAAGATTCCTGAAATCAACACATAGTCTGATTTCCCCATTTTTCTTTCTAACTGGGACCAGATTAGCTACCCAATCAGAATATCTTAGGGGTACAATTATCTTAGCGTCAAGTAGTTTTTTAACTTCTCGTTCGATAATAGGTAATAAAATAGGGTTAAATTGTCGGAGTTTTTGTTTAAAAGGTTTGACACCCGGTTTGAGAGGTATTTTATGTTCAATTACAAAAGTGTCATATGTTTTTAGTTCTTCGTACGACCATGCAAAAACATCTTTATATTTTCTTAACAACTCCGTGTCTTTATTTTTGTTTTCTATTGATAAATATTTGGATAGTTTAACCATTCCGGGGTTTTCTTCAGTTCCTATATTACAATCTTTAACCTCCTCTGGTTGGGGTTGTAGAGTAGTTTTAGAAGGGATATCATCTTTATTAAAAAGTCTTTCCAAAGGGATTAGACCCTTGGGGATTTGATTGTTCTTGAGAACAAGCATTCGGTGGTTTGCAATTTTATCATGAAATTCTTTAGAATCCTCCCCTTCTTGCATGATCTAAATAGGATCATTTTGATTTTCTTGATCGGTATGCATTTCTACAAATTCATCTAATGATTCTAGAAACTTTCGAAGCTGCTCATCGTCTTCAAAAACCTGCCAATGTTGTATGTTATTTGGTATTGAAGGGAGATGTCTCATTTGTATATGATATTTTAAATTAAAAGAAGTTGGGGGTGTAAAAGTTGATGCAGCGTTGGCTAAAGCATCAGCCTGTTGATTCTCAAATCTTGGGACGAAATGAAAATTCACATATGTGAAGAAGTTCTCGATTAAATCGCAGACACAATTCCTATAGGACCGTAATCTAGGATGCTTAGCATGATACTGCTGATTCACCTGTTTTATAATTAACTCTGCGTCACCAAAGACTTCAAGTTTCTTAATTTTCATCCTTCTAGCAGCTTCTAATCCTAGTACTAAAGCTTCATATTCACATACATTGTTTGTACAATCTATATTCCACTGGAGCCTATATGAAAAAGGAATAACAAATTGATCATCGGGATGCATAAGAAGTGCTCTTTCCCCGGCTCTGAGATAGGAAGAAGCACCATCAAAATACATTTTCCATACACCAGTACTATATACATGTTTCTCTATTTCTTTTTTATTCAATTTTTTCTTCAATACATTTATCGTCTACATCTACTTCAAAATTGTCATCTAAAGATAATATACAATTTCCTAAATCTTGGTTAGCAATATAAACTGGATGATTGTTAGGGTTTTTCGGGTCACCTACAATAAATGCTAACCTAGTCTCTCTGTAAAGACGAGTGAATTGGCCTCCGAAAACTGGAATTGTAGCATATGTCATATCTAGTTGGAGAGATCCTCCAAGCTTAGCGCCCCATGATCTAGATAATAGCATACCATACTTTGGGGGAATGTCAGCGACTAATACATCCATAAGAATACTTTTAGCAGGTATTTGAGCCAAACCTACCACTAGGTCTTTAATCATACCTATGCATTTTACTTTCCTCGAATCGAAAGAATATAAATCACCATAGGGTCTTGTGATTTCAAGACCAAGTTTTTCCATTATTTCCTTTGGCATAACATTGTGGGAAGCACCAGAATCCAACATACAGTTATGGAGAAGGTGGTCAAATAGGGTTAACGTAATATAAAAAGGAGCCACGGTGTCTCTTGCACCTTCGACGTGTGGACCGAAAACTAAGATAGGTTTGTCATCCTCTAAGTTGATGGCGTCGGCCTGGCTTTCATCTTCGGAAAAATTAATCATTTTGGCGATTTGTTTTCTGTATATGGGATTTTTAGCTAACTCAACAAGGGGAATAGGAATTTTGATTTTATTTATTTCGTTTTCCAAATTAAAGTTTCCTAGAGCCTTGTCATTTTTTATGTTCGGGGCTTCCATACCTTTCTTCTTAGTTTTACATTGAGATGTGACCTTGTTTTCTTTTATAGGAGTTAGTGTCTTCACAGGGAGTGTTCCTACTGGTTCTGACTGTACAGGTTGTGTATCAACTATGTTTCTTTTTGCAGACTGTTTATCTGCAACTTTTGGAGTTACCTCATCGGTTTCGTTTCTTGGCAAATTCTTTTTTGTCGGAACATTTGGGAGATTTTTATTTCTTGGTCTCAAATTATATTTTCCCTGTATTTCAGCAATAATATCATCTGTAATATTTTGATATGTGAAATCATCAGTCATATTATTGCTAACCTGTTCTTCTGATGTACTTTCTTTACTTAAAGATGCTTCGTAATCCTGTCTTGATAAATAAGGGGATTTATTATCATCGCCAAGGTTACTAATATCTTCATCAATTTCTTCAAAATCTCCTAAATCTTCCTCTCCGATGTAGTTTTCACTTTTAAAGGGTGTTGGAATTTTTTGATCTTCATTTTTAATTATTTTCCGTGGTCCTTGAGGTTCAGGATTTCTTCGAAAATCTTTTCTGGGGAAATTATCTCTTTTCGATTTTTCTGGTTCCATTTTCGAGATCTTGTTTGAAATTTCTCGAATGACCCTAGCCATCTATTCTATTCTATCCCCCGAGGACTTTCCTGATCCAGAAGATCCACCTTGCTCTTTAAATTTTTTATTTTCTTTGTTTCCAGTTTCAGTCTTTGCTTTAAGTTTTCCTGATGCCATCATATTTGATTCAATCTCAAGCGCATCATCCTACATTTTTGTGAGATCTATTGATCTCCTTTCTTTCAATAATAAAGCAAATTCGGGGTCAAAAGCGCCAGCAAAAGTCACATTTTCTGCAGGTTGTGAAGGTTTAACCTCAACTGGAATTTTATTGTACAACTTATTGAATCTCTATGTGAATTCTACAACTGATTCAGATTTTTTCTTTCTAAGGGCTCCGAATTCAGTTAAGTAGTAGAGATGATCCTTCCTCTCTCCGCATTGTCTAATAAATGCACTCTCAAGTTCTTCATAGGATCTTAAAGATCTAGCTGTTAAGGATCGGAACCAGGTCCTCACCTGTCCCTCAAAAGTTTGAACAAGGAGTCTAGAATAAACATCTTCATGTTCTATTCCGAGTATGTCAGCAAATTGATCAAAAAAGTTTATATGTTCTTGGGCAGTCAAATCACCTTCCCCTGTGAATTTCGGAAGGCTTTTCATATAATTCTTGGGGAGATCATGAAAAGGAACAGGAAGAACAAGGGGAGCATATATTGCAGCCACTTTAGCGAAAATTCCAGGAGGTGGTACTTGACCATCTCTAGGGGCACCACCTCCAGCTCCAACACCTCCTTGTGCAGCCATGGTTAGATTTGGGACTAAAGTTTGGAAAGTGTTAGGAGAAGATTCTCAGAAATCTGGAGAAGAAACTTCAAGAAATGAGAAAGTATCAAATGAGGAGCGAAGTGAAAGTGATCTTTCAAGAGTTTCCGATGAGTTTGATTTTGTAAAGTTAGGTTGATCAATAGTATATGTAGATAAAAAGACCTTTTTAAATGATTTTTGTGATTTTAAATTTTTTTCCGAATCGGAGACTGGCGAGGTCTGCCTACTATCCGGGTTTTTTCTGGTATTCTTTCGGCTACTAGCCAGTTTAGTTATTGTGGAGTCGCCAAGTGAAAAAAAAAATTATCCTTAGAAGGTTTTCTGTCCTTGTTCACTATCAAAAACATAAAATGTCAATGTCGTTCTTCCCAAGGAAAAGATTTGTTTCTTCGTTCCCCAGCAACAGTGCCAAAAAGATGTTGTTCCTAAGTTTATGATTTAAGGCTATAAAGCATACCATCAAGGCATCCATAAATGATTTAAAAGAATGATTTGGGAATAAGTAATCAAAGGAAGATTAAAGAAGAATCAGTTTCTCAACTGTCTCTTTCTTGCTTCCTATTGTTCTTGGATGATAATGTCTCGCTCAATAGCAGCCCATGAAAATTCTAACTCAACCCAGTTAGTTGTTGTTTGTAAAATGGTATTAAATAAATTTAAGGCAATACTGGTTTGACCCTGAAGGCTTGGTTCAACGTTGGGTTGTCTGCTACTTGAGACAGTCATAGATGATAAAACTTTATTTATTTGTAAAGGGATTTTAATCAATTTGTTACTTCAGATTTCCAGAGATGAGAACAAGAAAAACAATTTTAAAATCCAAAACAGTAATGTAAACACATTCGAGGTCGTTTCCTGGTTTTGTAACAATTTCGAGAATTATAAACAACAAATAAACACTACAGAAAAATATGAGGCTTTAATCAGGAAAGAATCTCATATTTCAATAGACAACGATGAAAGAAAAAGGAGGTTTCTAACAAGAGTTAAGTATTAAGGAATAAAAAGCTTTACAGGTCTTAAAATTGCTAAAGCAATTTCAGAGGAAAAACTGTAAATCGTTTAACATCCATACCAATCTGAAAATATAAATCAATGATGTATATAACCTCAAATTGATTACTTGTTAGAGAAACAATAAACAGGAAAATTTAACAAAGTATAATAAACAAGGGAAGACACATAGTTACAAATTTGCAGGATCCAGAATCTCGTTTGCGATTTATATTCTGACGTATTTGAAAACTGATATTACAAAAATGGCTCTCTCCAAAATTTCTGAAGCCTTTTCTCAGCCTTTAGAAACTATATTTATACATTTTCATCAGAGTTTCTCGTTGGTGACTAACCAACTTCCTAATATTTCGGTTACATAAAAATAATGTCAAGCATTTACAATTTCTTTTTAATTTCTAATAATAAAAACATTAAAAAAGGTTTTAAGCTTGCATTGACGAACTTCCTTTTTCTGCATCAATACACTGAATGCATTTTTCTAAAAACTTTACAATGATCCTGGGAGCATCGGGTATATCATTTGCTTCAAATGAGAAAAATCTCTTCTGCGATTCGGGCAACTGACTTTCTATCATCCTTTCATTGAATTTAACAGTTTTCAACTTTAGATTTGAAATTACCATCCACTTGTTGATCTCTCTTATATTAATCAATTTAATTATAGCAATCTCTGTTTTTATTTTCTCCAGCTCTTCTTTTAACCTTAGCTGGTGCTTGGCAATATTAATTTCGCCTAATAATCCAGAATAGTCATCTGTTCCATTTCAATGAATCTCTTTCAAAGAGATCGAAGATTCCCTGGCAATCCTCATTTACTTCTCTTGTGATTCGTTTATATTCGGCCAGTTTTGCTTCCCAAACTTTTATCATTATGTCCCCTTTAACCTATTCAAAAATAGATAATTTCTAAGTCTTTCCAATTTCTTCCTTTGATGAGAAAGCCACTGCCTTCTGAAAAGTTGTTCTAGCTTCTTTCGCCTCCCTTTCTTTCTGGAACACATTTTCCAAAGACTTATTTGATTCCTAAAAATAATTATGGATTACTTCCATATTCAAGAACATTTTTTTTTGTTCTTCCTCTATTCTCAAATATATCTCCAATACTTGTGTCTTGAAATTTTCCAGTTCTACTACCTGGTTAGTAATAGAAATAATCTTATCTTGCAAATGTTTGTTTTCTTCTCCCATCTTTCGAACCTGTTCTTGTGTGACCTGTATTAAGTGTTTTGCCTCATCCAAGTCTTTATTCAATTTCTGGATTTCATGCATATCCTTTAGTCTAGCTTGTTCTAGACCCTTCTATATTCCCCAACTAATATTTCTTTCATTTTCTTTTAGTTTGTCTTGCAACTGGATTATTGTTTGGTCCTTCTATTCAAGAAGAGTTGTTAAATTGCCTACAGAATACATGTTTGTTGATGCTATTGCACCCATTGTACCTTCTATTTCTGTAGCAAGCTCTCCATCCTTGAGTTTCTTTCCATCTATAATAACTCTATGCTTTTTAATCATTCCTTCTCCTCTTGGATGAATTTCCTGTTTCAAGATTGCTCTTCTCTTTTTACTGAAAAAGTAATCTGATGGGGGGATTTCGTCTCTTGAAATCGGCTCTAGATCACTGACATATAAAACTCCTTCATGGGGGGTTCCGAAAGTCGACTGTAATGGAGTTAAAGAGGTGATGGGACTACCAAGTTCTGTTGAAGTTGTTCCTCCTATTTTTTCTGGAACATTCTTCATGATTTATGGGATTGTTTCTGGCTCTTTTCCCTTATCCATTCCTGATTCTTTTGTTTGAGAACCCTCTGTGTATTGGGAAGGTATCTCAGTATTCTTCAACTTACCTTTGTCATTTTCTTTATCCTGTATATTAGTTTCGAACCCTGGAGGGGATCCTTGTTGTTTTGGCGATGGAGTCAAAATTTCACCCTGTAAGCTCTTAGGTAGGAAGCTTCACCTATGGCTATGAAAAGATGCAAACCCAGCCTATGAGTCAGGTGGAAAGGCCTATACTCTATTCAGCACTTCTTCATAAGACTTAACATCTTCAAATATATCATCATAAATAGATACTTCATGTTCAAATGCCTTTAGATTATAATGTGTGAAATGCCTACTTATTATTTGGTATGGGTCATATTTTTTGTGCGCAATATTTACTAACTTCACTTCTTCCAATGACTCAACCTCTACCTTAGAATGGCCTAAATTTGATAAAGGAAATTTCCCAATATGAACAGGGAAAGATGGCCATGCTTTTTTCTGAAGTGCTTTTAATTCCAATCCAACACCGCCCTTGGCTATCTGATGAGCTACTTCTCTGCACACCAATCTGTCTGGTAGGAATTTTGGGAGTGCGTGGGGGGGAATGGAATAGCCATAAACCCTAATATAGGAAAAAATTTACTCAATAAACTAGTCGGTAATTGATTTAAGACTTTCTATGACTGCATCTGAAATGCGAGGGGGTTCGTATCCAAAAAATAATTTGTGCATAGGAATAATGACAAAATGACAAACCTCGTAAAATGCCTCTTTAGCATTTTCTTCCCAAAGGGCTGAGTGATATTGATGAACAGGTTCTGGACATGAGATACTCCAACTCCAATTCATTAATGGAAAAGGGGTCATAAAACAGATTGCATCCATAACATAGGCAAACATATAAAAAGACACTGGTTGTCCCTTTGACTTTGCTGCTTTGTAATTTAAAATTTCTTGCGTTAGGTTATCCGAATTTTTTTTTATGCCAGTTAAAACCATTTCCTTCTGAAACTTCCTCTAAGAAGGGTACCCAATCTGCATGAAAGTGACAGGGATCTTTTCTCCCAAAAAGTCTGCATAACATCATGGCTATATAAACCATATATTCATTTAAGGAGGCTGTAGCATAAATCCCATGAGTATTATCCCTAAACTTTTCTTCAGACCTTGCACATCCTCTAATCATGTCAGGATATATCTGGTCTGCCTCAATACATTCCTTTCTTTGAAACTCAGATAAGAATTCAGCATTAAAGGTGTGTTTATGATTCGGCGAGAGTTTATGCATTACTTGAATGTGCTCAGGCCTGAATGAGTCGATGATAGCTCCTTGCTCGTTCTGAATGCTCCTTGTTGGGATATCTACCTTATATAGAACCCAACTGATCATATCAGTGTATGCCACGAGTCGTGGGCGCGCAACAACCTTATGAAGCTCAGACTCAACAATGTCCCGTATATGATTTTCGGAATTAGGGTCAGCATTCTTTAGCTCATACTCCAGCAATTCAGAGATTTGATTCCATGATTTGATGGATTTTATGGCGTGTGGAGTAGTATCAGAGATAATATCACCTTCCTGTGTGTCTTTGTTTTTCTTCGGTGCCTTTTTAGGTGCCATGGCTCTGCGTTTGACTTGAAAACCTATCACAGAAAATGGATGAATGAGCTCAGCTTAAAACGAAAATACAGACGTTCAAATGTTTTACTTTGAATAAATTTTAAAACATGACAAGATTTACACAACTGTCATGAATTTAAAGCCCTTAATGCGGAAGATATTTTTGGAGATATACATTTAATGTCCATACTCAGGTGCTCTCAATTTTTCAAATAAAACGAGAAACTTACTTAATCAAAAAAAAGAAACATTAATGCACACTTAATATGATTACCATTAATCCTATTTTAGAAAGAAGATTTATTAGTTTTAATTATAGATTAAATCTGAAAACATCACTTTTCGGGGTTTCAAAAATCTTGATGTCGAAAGTTATGTCGTCGAAAAAGCCCGATCGCTGAAATTGCGAAATCGCGAAATCGCGATGTTTTATTTAAGATTTAAACGTTTTTAGCATGTTAATTAATCGAGATTAGACCCTATCGAGATTTCAGGAAATATGATGACATGAGACGTGCTCTCACGGAAATGTGAATCCCGAAATCGTGAAATCACGATGGCTTGTTTCTTTTTTCAAAATAGGACTTAACTTATCTTAATTAACTGAATAATCATGATTAGGGTCAAAACATAATCAGTTTAATCTAACGTGATTTATGAATCGGGATTTTGGAAATCGGGATTTCGGGAAACATGATGACAAGAGACGCGCTCTCATAGAACCACGAATCCCGAAATCGCGACATAATTATGTTAACTTTAAACCTTTCTTAGAAGAGACTAAACTAATTCATTTTTTAAATTAAAATTAAGGTTCCAATGTTTCGGGAAATCGGGGATCGGGGTTTCGTGATTCAATTTGCATCAATCATCTATTTGCGGAAAACCCCGACTCCCGATTTCTTTAACGTTTAAATTAAAAAATCGTAGATTTTAAAATTACAACCTGTTTTAAATAATTTTTCAAAGAACATTGGAAACCTTATATTTTTGTAAACTTTTTTCCGTTCGTTACCCAGAAATAATCGATAAAAAGATATCGCGAATTTAGAAATGAGGAAATTCTTATTTTAAGAAATCCAAAACCCGAAAAACACAAAAATAGGCCTTAAGGATAACAATTTTAATATTGGTTTCAACAGCTATCATGATCACAAGAACATGATCCTCCTTTCGCAAGAAAAAATTCCATTCATCTATGGAATTTTCTTCTGATCTTCTCACCTCTAGTTGATCTCCGCCTGTTAGACCTAGTAGATGTATCAATTTCCTCTATTTTACCTGAACTTCCCTCACTCAATGAAGATATATTTGAAAAATACCTATTTTCTTGTACGTCCTATAACACCATCAAGGATAGAAATAGTCATCCAATAAAGTTGTAACACTAATTAGTACAATGGTTCTACTTCATTACTAGTATCATGTTGATATCAAAATAAACTCATAATGATTACCATAGTGTTACTCTTTCACACATGTATTATGCTCTATTAATATTGGTATACTATCTATGCATTATAGGGGCATGTTTGGAGTCATGAAATTACACATGCCAACAAGTAGAGGTAATAGGACACGATGTTGGTTGAAAGACCCCAAAACTAATGCCATTAAACACAGACTCAATCCTAAGGCTAACTAAGGATAAAAAACAACACACGCTAATTAATCTAGGAGTCAAGCATGCAAAGAAACCATATTTGTACTACAAATAGACCATATTTACTTGAAATGCTTCATGTAACATATTTCATTGACTTATTGTGATCTTGGTCTCTCTTGGATGTACTTTCATGTTGGCATGTTTTCAGGCAGATGTGCTTGTCATTGATGGCAAGATCAGAGTATGCAATGATGGAAAAACAGGGACAACATAAGCTTAGAAGAGATAGTGTAGAGGTGCACGAAGAGTGCAAGAGTGTGCTTGTTTATTTGATGGAAAATAGGCAGGCAAGGAAGATCAGCAGCGCAGGGATAATTGCATGGAAAGATCAAAAGCGTAAACTCCATTTCAGAGTTTCAAATACCAGGCATTGGAGGAGTCAAGGAAGCAACTCACGACAAGAATGTCGAAATGACGAAATGCGAAATGCCGGAATACGTTGATCCGACTCCATTTTAGAGTTTCGGATACCGGGAGATTGAGAAGTCAAGAGTCGAGACTCTTCAACACAGGAGTCCCAGAGTTGCGAAATTCAGAATCCTGAAATCCCAAAAGAGGCACATCAATAAGAGTTTTGCAGACCGGGAAATAACTCCATTTCGAAGTCCCAGATGCCGAGAGTTGAAGTGTCGAAACACTTCACCACTGGAGTGATGAAATGTCGAAACACCCAAACACAAAATGCCAAAATCCTGAAATAGGCACATAAACAAAGAGTTTCGCAGACCAGGAAATAAATCTATTTCGGATTTTCGGATACCGGGAGTTGGAAGAGTCAAGACACTTCATCATCAGGAGTCCCAAAATCGCGAAATGCGAAACACCGAAACCCTGGAAGAAGGAGGACAGTTTTGGATACCGAGAGTTGGAAGAGTCAAGACTCTTCATCATCAGGAGTCTCGGAATTGTGAAATGAGAAACGCCAAAATCCCAAAAGCAGGAGGATAGTTTCGGATATCGGGAGATGGAGGAATCAAGACCCGAGACTCTTAATCATAGGATTCCTGAAGTGCCAAAATGCGAAATTTCGAAATGCAGTTTTTGAATAAGGCTGTGGTCACAGTCGGTGGTCACATCGTCGAAGAGCTGTAGAGAAGAGCTCGAAGAGTTAAGCTCCTTTTTCGGAGTTTCAGGGATCACGACTTGGAGAGTCGAGATGCCTCGCAACAGGAATTCGAGACATGCGAAATCGTGAAATGCCGAAATACAAAATGCTGAAATGATCGAAGCTAGTCCAACTAAGCTCCTTTTTCGAAGTTTCAGAGATCGCGACTTGGAGAGTCGAGATGCCTCACAATACGATTTCTGAAATACCAAAATGTGAAACACGTTTTCACTCATCCTATGGTCACAGCCATTGGACACATTGGCGGAAGAATGGAGGAAGGAGCTAGTGAAACCAAGCTCAATTTTGGAGTTTCGGGGATCAGTACATGAAGAGTAAAGAAACCTTAACCACAGGAATCCTGAAATGTCGAAATGCGAAACGGAAAATTAAATGCAAGACCCTACGAACTCCATCCAATGGTGCAGGTAAACTTGAATATGATCGGAGGGCTATTGTTTCACTTCACAGTGTAACTACTAGAATCGACTGATGGTTTCTGCCAGAGGACTTGAAGATGCCTCAGTATGACTGTCAGAGAAGATGAAGAGGCTCAAGGCATCTTCCAGTGATTGAAGACTATTCTTAGAGGCGATTGACATATGGATGGGCATTGAAGCCTGTAACTGCAACAGAGAGGATTAGATCGACTATGATAGAGAAGATGAAGAGTCTCAACTGCTAGACAGGCTGAGAAATATCATCATAACATCCAGTGATGTTGGATGCGTGGGTTGAACTGCCAGAGAAGATGAAGAGTTGAAATGATGATTAGGTAGAGTAATCAACATGAGGAGTTTGGCAGAGATTGGATGCACAAGGAGCACAAAGATGATAAGAATGGTGAACAAAGAAGAGATCGGGGTTGTTGTTGTCGGGTGTGATTGAGGTGTGAAGAAGGAGGTAGAGCGCAACAGCAGAAATGTACAGAAGGGGAATGGTGCAATGAAGGGACATGGCGCAGAGAGAATAAAAGGAAAAATAACAGAAAGCGCAAGGAGTGTGGAGAAGACATTGATGTAGACAGAGTAGTGTAGTGTAGCAGAACAGTGATGAGACTGGTAAGCCATTGAAGAACTTTATATCACTGTAATAAGTCTTAATAGAAAATATTGATATTTCAGGGTGGTAGGGAGGTGCTAGGGAGGACTATTGTCCTCAGAGGTTCAAGTGGGTGCTCGAACATAGGGATTTGTAGTTTCCATCTAGTTGCAGCTAGAGAAACCAGGGTGGAAGGGTGGTGCAAGGGAGAATTGTTGTTTTTTGTTATATAGGTTGGTGCCTGTGTGACTGGAAGTTGGTGCTTCCATCCAGTTGGTGTTGGAACACTTAAGGAGTTGGTGCTTCCTTCTAGTTGGTGCTAGAGAAACCAGGGAGTTGGTGCTTCCTTCTAGTTGGTGCTAGAGAAATTGGGGAGTTGGTGCTTCCTTCTAGTTTGTGATAGAGAAACCAGAGAGTTGGTGCTTCCTTCTAGTTGGTGCTAGAGAAACTAGGGAGTTGGTGATTCCTTCTAGTTGGTGCTAGAGAATCTAGAGAGTTGGTGCTCTCAGCAAGTAGTAGCTTGCAAAACAGAGGTTGTAGCCTCATTATGAGTTGGTGCTAATATGTATGATAATGTAAATAATGTAAAGATTACTTATCATATAAATAAGAAGAGGTTTTTACCCTGTATGGGTTTCCTCAGGAAATATCTGTCTCAGTGTATCTCATATGTGTGACTGATGCTGAATGTTCTATTGCTTACTTCCCTGCATTATTGCGACTGTCATTAAATGTT
>SNQJ01S0064447.1:40779-69076 GCA_010110895.2 Picea sitchensis
AGAATCAAACAGGCAAGAGGTTAAAGGTAGTAAGATCAGACAGAGGAGGAGAATTTATGTCAAGTGATTTCAAGGAATTTTGTGATAAGCATGTGATCAAGAGATAATACACAATCCCAAGAACTCCACAACAAAATGGAGTAGTTGAGAGGAAAAATAGAATAGTGCAGCAAATGGCTAGGTCAATGATGAATGAGAAGAACATTGGTAAAACCTACTAGGTAGAAGTAATACACATAGCAGTCCATGTTCTTAACAAAGACCACCTCAGACCACAAAGTGACAAGACACCTGATGAACTGTGGTATGGGAGACCTGCTTCAATCAAACACTTCAAAGTCTTTGGGAGTAAATGTTACATAACGAATAATGATGAGAACCTTGGCAAATATGATGACAGGGCTGATGAATGTATCTTCTTAGGATATGCTACAAACAGTAAAGGATACAGATTCTATAATAAAATACTGCATAAAATGGTTGACGGTATTGAAGTAAAAGTTGATGAAGGAATCCCAGCAAGAGAGGTGTACAATAATGAGTCTTCTACAGAGGACACAACTAAAGTTGAAGATGAAAAGGTCCAAGAATCAAAAAACAAAGAATTTGAATCAGATGAAGACATAGATACTCAGACAAACTTAAATCAGCAGGAAACTTCAAATTTCTCCTCCAGAATCACTCAAAAGAATCATCATGCAAGTCAGATAATTGGTGAAAAAGAAAAATGTGTACAAACCAGGAGAAAGATAATCAAAAACATTGAGTAATCACATATAGCTTTAATATCCATGTTGGAACCCAAGAAATTTAATGAAGCTAGCAAAGATGACCATTAGGTTAAAGAAATGAATGATGAACTTGATCAGATTGAGAAAAACAATACGTGGGAGATGGTCCATAGACCGGAAGGTAAAAATATCATTGGTTCCAAATGGATCTTTAAGAATAAGTTGAATGAGCAGGGACAAGTTGTCAGGAACAAAGCAAGATTGGTGTGTAAAGGCTATGCTCAAATAGAAGGACTGGATTTTGATGAAACATTTGCACCCATAGAAAGGTTAGAAGCTATCAAAATATTTATTGCCTATGCTTTTCATAAAAGGTTTAAAGTCTATCAAATGGATGTCAATTCATCTTTTCTAAATGGAGATTTAAATGAAGAAGTCTCTATGGAACAACCAGAGGGTTTCAAACTGTCTGATAACCCTGACTTAGTATGAAAGATGAAGAAAGACTTATATGGGTTAAAACAAGCTTCTCGAGCCTGGTATCACAGACTGGATACGTATATCAAAGGCAAAGGGTTCAAGAGAGGAACAATTGACAACAATCTATATATCAAAACAAAGGATAATGATTTGCTCATCGCGTTCGTCTATGTAGATGACATCATCTTCTGAGTTTGAAATGTCTATGATAGGTGAATTGTCATTTTTTCTTGGTCTAAAAATTACTCAGAGGTCTGAAGGGATGTTCATTTATCAAGAAAAATATCTAAGAGAAATGTTGAAAAGGTTTCAAATGGAAGATTCTAAACTTGTGGGTACACCTATGGTTACTGGATGCAAATTAAGCAAGAATGATGACTCACCTAATGTTGATCAAAGTTCATATAGGTCAATGATAGGCAGCCTGTTGTACATCACAAAATCTCACCCAGACATAATGCATGTTGTTGGAATGGTAGGAAGATATCAGTCTGCACCTAAACAGATTCATTTGCAAGCTGTCAAAAGGATATTCAGGTATTTGAAAGAAACAATGAATTATGGTATGTGGTATCCCAGAAATCAGAATTTTCAATTAACTTCTTATTCAGATGCAGATTGGGCAAACTGTGTTGATGAGAGAAAAAGCACCCGTGGAAGAGCATTCTTCCTGGGTGACTCATTAGTAGCATGGCTTAGTAAAAAGAAAGGTTCTATTTCTTTATCAACTACAAAGGCAGAGTACATTGTTGCTACTACCTGTTGCAGTTAGGTATTATGTATGATTTAGACACTTGTAGACCTGGAGGTAACATACACAACACCGATCCCAATTCATTGTGATAACACTAGTTCCATCAGTGTGTCTAAGAATCATGTATTCCACTCCAAGACCAAGCATATTCCCATAAAATAACATTTTCTGAGAGAGTAGGTCACCAATCAGGTTGTTCAGGTCCATTACATTCCAACCATGGCACAAATTGCAGACATCTTTACTAAAACCCTAGCCAAGACACCATTTGAATATCTATGACAAAAGCTGGGTGTCATCCCATCTCACACCTAAGAGAGTCCATCCTATTAGGGGGAGCCTTGTATTGATTGAATATCTGCTACCTCCTAAAAATATTGCAATGGCTCAGGGGGAGAATGTTGTCTTTGACATTGATGTCAAAGGGGGAGAAAAGGAGTGGTCCGGACTGGATGCTATAGTTGGAGGTCCAAACAGATTAGCGCAGTCATTCACGGTTTCCATCAATGCCAAAGGGGGAGATTGTTAGCATGTTTTCAGGTAGATGTTCTTGTCATTGATTGGAAGATCAGAGTATGCAGCGATGGAAAAATAGGGACAACGTAAGCTCATAAGAGATAGTGCAGAGGTGCACGAAGAGTGCAAGAGTGTGCTTGCTTATTTGATGGAAAACAAGTAGGAAAGGAAGACCAACAACACAGGGATAATTGCATGGAAAGATCAGAAGCGTAAACTCCATTTCAGAGTTTTGGATACTGGGCATTGGAGGAGTCAAGGAAGCAACTCATGACAAGAATGTCAAAACGGAAAAATAAGAAACGCCAGAATACATTGATCCAACTCCATTTCGGAGTTTCGGATACCGGGAGATTGAGAAATCAAGAGTTGAGACTCTTCAACACAGGAGTCCCAGAGTTGTGAAATCTGGAATCCTAAAATCTTGAAAGAGGAACATCAACAAGAGTTTTACAGACTGGGAAATAACTCCATTTCAGAGTCCTGGATGTCGAGAGTTGAAGTGTTGAAACACTTCACCACAGGAGTGTCGAAATATCGAAATGGCGAAATGCGAAACACCGAAATCCCGAAATAGGCACATAAACAAAGAGTTTCACAGACTGGGAAATAACTCCATTTCAAAGTTTCAGATACCGGGAGTTGGAAGAGTCAATACTCTTCATCATCAGGAGTCCTGGAATCATGAAATGCGAAATATCGAAATCCTGGAAGAAGGAGGACAGTTTCAGATACCGGGAGTTGGAAGAGTCAAGACTCTTCATCATTAGGAGTCCTGAAATCATGAAATGTGAAATGCTGAAATCCTGAAAGCAAGAGGACAGTTTTGGATACCGGGAGATGGAGGAATCAAGACCTGAGACTCTTCATCATAGGAGTCCCGAAGTGCCGAAACGCAAAATTGCAAAATGCAGTTTTTGAATAAGGCTGTGGTCACAACTGGTGGTCACATCATCGAAGAGATGTAGAGAAGAGCTTGAAGAGTTAAGCTCCTTTTTCAGAGTTTCGAGGTTCACGACTTGGAGAGTCAAGATACCTCACAAGAGGAATTCGAGACATGCGAAATCATGAAATGTTGAAATACAAAATGCCGAAATGATCGAAGCTAGTCCAGATAAGATCCTTTTTCAGAGTTTCGGAGATCATGACTTGGAGAGTCGAGATGCCTCACAATAGGATTGTCGAAATGTCGAAATGTGAAACACATTTTGGCTCAGCCTATGGTCACAACCATTGGACACATTGGCGGAATATGGAGGAAGGAGCTAGTGCAACCAACCTCAATTTTGTAGTTTCGGGGATCAGTACGTGAAGCGTAAAGAAAACTTAACCACAAGAATCCTGAAATGATGAAATGTGAAACGATGAATTAAACGCAAGACCCTACGAACTCCATCCAATGGTGCAGGTAAACTTGAATATGATTGGAGGGCTACTATTGCACTTCACAGTGTAACTGCAAGAATCAACTGATGGTTTCTTCCAGAGGACCTGAAGAGGCCTCAGTATGATCGCAAAATAAGATGAAGAGGCTCGAGGAATCTTCTAATGATTGAAGACTATTCTTAGAGGCGATTGACAGATGGATGGGTGTTGAAGCCTGTAACTACAACAGAGAGGATTAGCTCGACTATGATAGAGAAAATGAAGAGTCTCAAATGCTAGACAGGTTGAGAAATCTTAGCATAACACCCAGTGATGTTGGACACGTGGGTTGAACCGCCAGAGAAGCTGAAGAGTTGCAATGATGATCAGGTAGAGTACTCGACATGAGGAGTTTGGTGGAGATTGGATGCACAAGGAGCACAGAGACAATAAGAATGGTGAACAAAGAAGAGATCGGGGTTTTTGTTGTCATGTGTGATTGAGGTGTGAAGAAGGAGGCAGAGCGCAGCAGCAAAAATGTATAGAAGTGGAATGGTGCATTGAAGGGACATGGCATAGAGAGTGTAAAAGGAAAAAGAAGAGAAAGCACAAGGAGTGTACAGAAGACACTAATGCAGACAGAGCAGCGCAGTGTAGCAGAATATTGATGAGACCAGTAAGCCATTGAAGAAATTTATATCGCTGTAATAAGTCTTAATAGAAAAGATTGATATTTCAGGGTGGTAGGAAGGTGATAGGGAGGACTATTGTCCTCAGAGGTTCAAGTGGGTGCTTGAACACAGGGAGTTGTAGCTTCCATCTGGTTGTCGATAGAGAAACCAGGGTGGCAGGGTGGTGCAAGGGAGAACTGTTGTTCTCTGTTATACAGGTTGGTGCCTGTGTGACTGGAAGTTGGTGCTGGAACACTTAGGGATTTGGTGCTAGAGAAACCAGGGAGTTGGTGCTTCCTTCTAGTTGGTGCTAGAGAAACCAGGGAGTTGGTGTTTCCTTCTAGTTGGTGCTAGATAATCCAAAGAGTTGATTCTAGCCAAAGAAAATGTATAGAAGTGGAATGGCATTGAAGGGACATGGCATAGAGAGTGTAAAAGGAAAAAGAAGAGAAAGCACAAGGAGGTACGAAGACACTAATGCAGACAGAGCAAAGTAGTGTAATAGAACAATGACAAGGTTGGTAAGTCATTGAATAACTTTATATCATTTTAATAAGTCTTAATAGAAAAGATTGATATTTCTGTGGTGGTAGAAGGTGATAGGGGAGGACTATTGTCCTCAGAGGTTCAAGTAAGTGCTTGAAACCATTGTGGAGTTGTAGCTTCCATCCTCCGGGTTGTCGATAGAGAAACCATGGTGGCAGGTGGTGCAAGGGAGAACTGTTGTTCTCTCATATATAGGTTGGTGCCTCTGCAGGACCGGAAGTTGGTGTTCGAACACTTAGGGATTTGGTGCTAGAGAAAACCAGTGGAGTTGGAAGCTTCCTTCTAGTTGGTGCTAGAGAACCAGGAGTTGGTGTTTCCTTCTAGTTGCCAGATAATCCAAAGAGTTGATTCTCTCAGCAAGTAGCATCTGCAAAAGTTGTAGCCTCATTATGAGTTGGTGCTCTCATATGTATGATAATGTAAAGAATGTAAATATTAATTACTCTATAAAGAAAAAGAGGTTTTTACTGCATGGGTTTCCTCAAAGAAATATCCTGTTCTAGTGTATCTCATATGTGTGACGACTGATGCTGAATGTTCTATTGCTTACTTCCCTGCATTATTGTGACTGTCATTAAATGTTGTGTAAAGAGTTTAAAATAAGCATAATTGTTTAAGCCAAGTAACAATTGATTCACCCCCCCCTCTTAGTTGTTCATCATTTCATTGATAACGCCAATGCTCTTTTCTCTTTTAGTTGACCAACCTACTTTAGTGGATTCATTTGTAGACTTCATACAAATGCCACATTTCCTAATTCATGGAAAATGACACATGGCATAAAGGTAGAAAAGGACACATGGTATAAGGATTTGATACACTTGGTAGAAATAATCCTATTTCAAGAGGGTGTTTTTCCTATTTCAAGAACATTATAAGTGGCAGAAAACACCATTCAAACCCTTGTCTTATATATTTTATTATTTAAGTGGAGTGCCCAGCCTCTAAGGAGCATTTATGAATGATTACTTTATTTGTCTCTCTTGTGGATCTAGAAAGCACTGAATATTATTTTATTGCAAAGAATTTGAGGAGAGGATTTATAAAAGGATAAGCTCTCTCATTTTCTAATGAAGATTATATTGACAGGGATGTCTCCTCCAAATATTAGTAGATTATTTAACATAGGATGAAGTCAAGGGTTAAGCATATGTGATGTTTCCATCATCCTCCTCTCTTATCTTGGATGATTAGGATTTTATGATAAAGTATACACTATTATTTGATGATGGAAATAATCTCGAGAGGGTTGTGACACATTATTTTCATCACCCCTATGACCATTAATGATATAAACCTATCCTTTGTCTTTAGAAGGATCAATGGCCTTAATCCTTGAATAAGAATGAAGATACTTTTTCCCGGAGAGATGAAATTATACTTTTCATTTGTCAAAAACATTTGAAAATGGATCATCACACCTTGCTTAGTGTTAAGGGTGCGGTGATCTAGGATCGCCGCAGTTTGCACCACAGTGGCCTGCGACGTCATTTCCGTATGAAGGAAAAAGAGGAATTTCTCGAAAGTTCTAGAATAGAAGCTTCGAGGGTGAGGTGGCCTCCGATTGGTTTGGATCTGTGTCACTTCCCTGATCTCTTGGGATCATCCTAACCTCCTGACCCTATCCTTTTCATCCTATAAAAGGAGAGAAGTTATCATGGGGAAAGTGATTTGGCTAGTTCTTGGTTGGTAAATTCTTGAGTTGGAAAGTTCTTGAGTTTTGTAGCTTGGAGTTTTTGGAGCTTGTATGTTGGATTCGAGCTTTGCTTTGTCAAGATAGATTGTTGATCTCAGAATCCGTGGAGCAGAAGTGTGTGGGAAGAAAGGAACTATTGGAAGGAAACTTACAACATCAAGGCATTGGTTTTGTTATCCTTTTCATATATTTAATACAATGATATATTTCTTTCCCATAAAATTGGTCTTATTTTATTGTATGACTCCTTGATCACATACATAGGTTTTGTTGAGTATACTTTGTTTCTTTCACTTCATTGGCTTGTGTCTTTTTACAGGTTCATCATCCCATAAGACTTGTAATGGAGAGAGAATGACACTAGAGAGGAAAAACGACATTTAAAAGGTATGTCATCTATCTCTTGTTAGTTAGTATGATTGATAATTACAAATTAGGGAAAGATTTATAATAATAATAATAATAATCTATTTTTAAGGTCACGGACAAGCCATACACCAAACTGGTGTATGAGACCCCCTTTTTTGTGGGACAAGGGACCCCCTCTGCCCAACGATTTAACTGGTAAAGTCTACGGAGGTATACATACCCTACCCCCCTCTGGATTTGAACTTGTGATTTGTAATATCCCTATGTCGAACCCAATTGTAAGTGTAAAATGAAAATGTACTTAAGTTGGTGAGTTGTTTTATATCAATTTTGTATGCACCTTTCATGGCATAGTGTGTGCATCTACTACGCAGTAAAATGATGAAGTGTGCACATTCCAGGATACTACACGCAACATCTTAAGTGTGCTCGATATTGAGGCCAGCGAGCCTTTGTGTATATGTTTTGTTTTATAGGCTGGTGAGCCAGTTACTATAAGCTAGGAGGCTTATGTTTGTATTAGGCCAGAGAGCCTAGACGCTAAAGGCCAATTCACCTTTTTTTGTATATGTCTCATGATTAATATAAAATACATCACTTTGCGTAGGCCAACAATGATAAAAGAGTATGGGGGACTAAACTCCACTAGTTAGGGAAAGGGAGGGGGATAAAAGCTAAGGAAAATAGCTAATATAGGGAGCTTAATCCAAAAAGGAATATTATATTAATATTTCTTATATATAAATTATGGATAATTATTTTATCCTAAGTTCCATGGATGGGGACAAGTGCACCAAAGTAGCTCCCAACATGACAAGTGTCAAGTGGGGGACATGAATACATATAGTTGGACTTAGTTCATTTCCCATCATTCTTTTCATCCTTCCTTCCATCACTAAGCCATTGTTCCCTGATCACTCACTCACTCAGTCAACTATCTTCCATACCTTCCTATCACTGTAACTGAACTGTATCCATAACCATACCTATTTTGTGTAGTTGATTAGCTTGGGAGATGGAATGAAGAAGCGGGTTGTCAGACCCATGGGATATTGAAGAGACGAGTTGTCAGGCCCGTGAGAAATTTCTCTCTGGGTGAGAGAATTGCTGTGAATTGTTTCCTGAAGGTGCTAAACTACAACTACAGGGCTCTGAGATTTCCTGTTCACCCTGTTGATGAAACCCGGAAAGGAAGTGGGGCAGCCAAAGGATTGTTGAGTAAAGAAGGGGCACACTTCCTAGGGTGGGATAGTAATGTGGGGAATCCGGGATTGTAGGATGTTAGTTTCAATAGGCACCTGTGACAGAGAATTTCTTGTTGTCTATGAGCCATTATCCTAGTTAAGAATCCCTTTTCCCGGGTGGAGTTTAGTCCTAGCTCGGGGGTGACCCACTACTAAGAGTGATGAGCAGTGTGGTATAAGGCTGGGAGGTTCATGGAAGTTCTGCATGCACTTGGTGATATTATTACCAAGATAAGTGCCAATTGTGTTATAAATTTACATGTTGCATTATTATTTACATGTTCAGTTTTATGGGTTTATCCTATGCATGGTTATAATTGTCTGTATGTTTATGGGTATTTCTTGTATATGTTGCATGTCTATGTTTACTGTTGTTTCAGTATGAATATGTGCTTTTACATAATGTATTTTTTTGTTTACATTTTATTTATGAAGTTTCTCAAAGCTTATGTGTGTATATGTTTTAATTGCATGTAGTTCAAAAGTTTTATGTGGCATAGCTCAGTTGGATGTTGGGTATGTTATAGTATGTTTCGCAGAGAGAATGAAAGTGTTCTCTTGTGTATCATGGCCCAACCTGGGTGGCTGGGGACATTACAATATGGTATCAGAGCTTCATTTTTCAACATTGAGTCTGGATTGGTTGAGCAAGTTGAGTTGAAGAGAAATATCACAGAGGATTGATTTCAAAATGGCTAAATTTCAAGTTGCAGAGCGTCCGTGGTAAAAAGTAACAGCAAGGACGTAGAATTGGGAAAAAGCCCCAATTTCTGTTGTTAAATTCATGAGAAAATGGAGAAATTAAGCCAAGTGGTGAGATATTCTTAAGTTAATATCTATTCTATCAAATTCATACCTGGAATTGGTCGAATTTGAAGTTACAGTGAAGCCATAACAGATGGAGCGAGTTTAGTAATTAAAATTCTCAAATCATGAATTGAGCGTGCGAAAAATTTGTTCCATAAATGTCAAACCACAACGATTTTTTGTTGCAGAGGTTGATCTGGTGTTATCGGGGTGAAATTGAACAAATTTCATAATTGTAGAATGTTTATGATAGAAATTGGGAAAAGGTTAAGAAAAAGCCCCAATTTCTACAGCGAAATTCACGAGGAATTGATGCGCATAAAAAATGAATGTGTGCACTAAAAATGCATGATGTGTAGTAAAAATCTTGTGATAAGTAAATTTTNTTGGCACCGCGTGGAAAAAAAATTGGCATGTTAGTGCGCGCGCTAAATTTTGGCATCGCGCAGAAAAATGGTGGTGTGCTGGTGTGCGCTAAATTTTAGCATTGTGCGAAAAAACGTTGGTGTGGGGGTGTGCACGCTAAATTTAGCATTGCGTAGTGTGCATACCCATAAGAAGTGTGTGCATTGTGCACACACATAATAATGTCATGTGTGGTATCTGCAGTATTGGCAAAGCACAGAGGAGTTTGGTTGCTGCACGCGCAATGTGGGGATATGTTGTCACGCGATATTTTAGTTAATGGTGCGCACGAAATGTTGGTGCGTGGTGGGAGCATACTAAACTTTTGCATTATGCGGCGCATAGAGTGAATTGTGCACGGAATATCATCATGCGATACAAAAATTGTGCGCAACATGGAATAGTGCAAGAACCAAAATTGTGCGCGGTGGATATTGGCGCGCGACACAAAAGCAGTGCATGCAATTTATTGGCATGACAGAGAAGTGATGCACAGTTGTTATAGGTGTGCAGAGCATGATTTACCTTGTGGTGTTTCTGCACAAGGTAAATATGGGTGTACAAGTTGAAATTTTTGCACGCGAAGTCGTTTGGAGGGTGAACAACAATGGAAAACTAGCAAATTTCCGCGACATTTTATACGGTTTGAACGTCATCTTTTTGCAGCATGTTTTTTAGGCCCTTATGAGCAGTTTTAGGTACTCGAAAACCATGAGAAAAAAGTGTACCGAGGTAAAATACAAGGTACACTTTGTTTCTGCAGCTCAAATGAAATAACTCGTAGAGATCTTTCTAATGCTGTAAACCATTCGTCAAATGAAAATTTTATGAGAAAGTTACAACACAAACAATGGAGGGTAAATTTTAAGACCCAACTAACTTCAAAGAGCCATAACTCTCTGCTCCAGAATCATATTGAGGTGCACGAGAATTCAATGGAAAGATATTGAACCATAGAATAAATTTCCAGATCTTAATTAAATTTCTGGGCATGTTAAATATGTTTAATATGGAAAAGAAGGTACCTGTAAAAGAAGGTACCTGTAGAATTCCAGACCAAAAACATGAATTGGCTTAGAACTTCAGCAAGTTGTAACTAGCAGCCAAGAACAAAGAAAAAGGTGACACTTGGACAGAGTGTCCATAATATGTATATGAAGAAACCCAATTGAGATCCTATGAAATATCCAATGTATTAGGTGCAAAAAGGCATAATTACAACGCAGAGTTGCGTCAAGTTGAAAAATGAACAAAAAAAATTAATGGGCAAATTTCAAATAACCATAACTTTCTGCTCAAGACTCGGAATTGAGCATGGGAGAAGGCATTGGAAAGGTGTTGGATAGTAGAATATAATTATTCACCCAAAAAAGTGATCTAGGCATTCCATTTTGCAGGAAATTAGAAGAAATATTTCTGATATATTATTGAACCAAAATGGTTCATATTTTTCATGAAATTGTTGAAACAGTTATCCTAACAAAGTTTTGTTGGCTGCACATTTTGCAACAGAGTTAACAATAACTAGATAAGATTAGGATAATCATAGAGTCCAAAGTAATGGAAGAGGCACCGGGCACTTACAACCAGGAATATGAAATCATAGGGATGGATGTCCATTTGGGCATTGAAGGAAAAAACTCCAATGGACATGGAGAAGGAAGGGATGAAAACATGAATATGGTAGAGAACATTAAATTTTTTTATAAGGATGTACAAAGACATAAATTTTATAATGAAAGGATTATGAAAGCCAAGGAGAAACATGATTCCTTCAACATGAAGTTAATGTAGAGCTTGAACAAAATAGAAAAGAAATTGGATATGAAGAGTGGCTCAAGAAAATCTGGAAGTCACGGGCCTCCCAATGAGAAAATAAGAGCAAGAAGTGTTAGTATACATCACCACCACTCCCTGAGGCATTCCAATAAGAGAGAACACAACATATCAAGTCTATCCCCTATCAGGAAGCATAATATTTATGGGGCGGATGAACTGCGAGGAGAAATGAACAAAATCAAACCTCCTACATTTGATGGTGAGCACAAGGATGAGGATGAAGAAACATGTTTTTTGGGCATGAGAAAGTATTTTCAATTGTACAATTATTCTTCTCATGCAGAAGGTAGATTTTCCATCTATCAAATCAAGGTAAAATCACCCATATGGTGGGATCATCTTGTGCAAGTGCAACGCATTAAAGAGAAAGGTGTTACTTGGAGGGAATTCAAGAATTATTTTGAGAAGAAATACTTGACTAAGAGATACTATGACAAGAAAATGAAAGAGTTATTTGAGCTCAATCTTGGGGGAATAACCATAGATGAATATGAGAGAAGGTTTTTAGAACTACTGAAGTATGTCTATTTCATCAAGGATGAGACAGTTCAGATTCATAAGGTATTTGAGTGGATTGCCATCATTTATCAGTGACAAAATATAGTATGATGATCACAAGACATTGGAGGAGACCATAAAGTGAGCTAAATGTCTATATGATCAGCAAAAATCAAAGACAACTTTCCAAAAATCTTGGGAAGACAAAAATAAATTTAGGATGGATTAGAGGAAGAAGGGATCTAAGCCACCGTTCTTCAGAAATAATCCTCAGGGATAGCCAACTTCTAGATAACCCAGAACGAATAAGGTAGGGGGTCAAAGGCCAAGGAAGACACCTATACAATGTTGGGGTTGTAAAGGAGAACATATGTTAAGAGATTTTCCTCACAAAGGTGAAAAAGTGAGGATTGTTCACAATGTACAGCAAGATGAAACAAGGTAGGACATGGGAAGAAATGTAACAAGCATCTATGTAGCCCTGGACAACAAGCAAGCAGAGTATCAATCACATATGATTGAAGTGGAAGGTATGATCAACAACCAAACCATTGTTATTTTAATTGATTCAGGAGCTAGTCATAGTTATATAGATCCTAAGATGGTGGAAAGTTTGCATTTGCCAAGAATCAATCATGGAAAATATTGGTTGGTGCAGCTGGCTACCAGAGCGAAAAAAATGTTAATGAGATGGTTAAGTCATGTCTTATGGACATGAATGGATTGAACACCAGGGTAGATTTGAACATATTTCCTTTAGGTTCCTATGACTGTATAATTGGGATTGATTGGTTGGACCAACATCATGCTATCCTAGGATTTCATAACAAGGCATTTACTTGCTTGGATGAGGAAGGGAGCCTAAGGAAAGTGTAGGGAATTCCCAGGATAGTAACCATCAGATAAATTTCAGCATTGCAGCTGAAGAAATGTTACAGAAAAGGGTGTCAAATATTTTTGGCACATATGGAAGAGACACCTAAAGATAAGGTGCCAAATTTGGAAGATCATGTAGTCTTGGAAGAATTTGAAGATGTGTTCAAGGAGGTACCAGGACTACCCCCAAAGAGAGATATTGATTTCTCTTTAAATTTAATTCCTGGAGCAACTCCAGTGTCAAAGACTCCTTACAGAATGAGTACACCGAAGTTGAAGGAGTTACAAATTCATTTTGAATAACTTTTGAAGAAGGGGTATATACTCCCAAGTGTGTCACCTTGGGGTTCCCCAGTCTTGTTCGTAAAGAAGAAAGATGGGATATTAAGATTGTCTATTGATTTTAGAAAGTTGAATAAAGTGATTGCAAAGAACAAGTATTCTTTGCCAAGGATTGATGATCTCTTTGATCAATTGAAGGATGCAAATATATTTTCCCAAGATAGATCTCAGGTAAGGATTAAAGAGGAAGATATCATAAAGACTACCTTCAGGACAAGGTATGGTCATTATGAGTTCACAGTGGTGCCATTTGGGTTATCAAATGCACCAATTGTTTTCATGTTCTTAATGAATGGTGTTTTTCGAGAATATTTAGACAAGTTTGTCATTTTATTTTTGGATGACATCCTTGTATATTCCAAGTCATAGGAAAAGCATGAGCATCATTTGAGGATTGTTTTGAAAGTATTAAGAGAGCATCAATTGTATGCCAAATTGAGAAATTTCTCATTTTATCAGAAGAAAAATCATTATTTGGGACATATCATTTCAAAGGATGGGATAGCAGTGGTTCCTGAGAAGATAGAAGCCATTAGAGAATGGTCAGCGTCAAAGAATGTGACATAGGTCAAATCATTCATGGGCCTTGTAGGCTACTATAGGATATTTATTGAAGGATTCTCAAAGATTGCACACCCAATCACTTCTTTACAAAAGAAGGGCCTGAAGTTTCAGTGGACATTGGATTGTGAAAAGAGTTTCCAACACTTGAAACAATTATTAACAAGTGCTCCAATACTAAGATTTGCATACCCAAATGAAGACTTCATTGTATGCATGGATGCATGTAAAGAACGAATTGGTGGAGTCCTCAGTCAAAATGGGTTTGTTATATGTTATGAATCAAGGAAGTTGAAGGAGCATGAAAGACACTATGCCACTCATGATTTGGATTTGGAAGCCATAGTGCATGCCTTGAGGAAACGGATATAATACCTCATGGGGAAAAGGTTTCAGGTGAGGACAGACCATAATGATTTGAAATATCTACTTGATCAACCAACTCTAAATGCTAGGCAAAGCAGATGGTTAGAATTTCTAATTGAATATGACTTTGATATAAATCATATCAAGGGGAAAGAGAACAAAGTGGTTGATGCACTCATCAAAAGAGTGCATGAATTGCATGCTACAACCATTAGCATTTACCAATCAGATTTGAAACACATAACTTTAGAGGTTGCAAAATTATATTTGCAATACAAGGAATTAGTGGAAAAATTACAGCAAGGTAATTTGCAACAGGAAATTGAAGAATACAATCTAGATAATGATGAAATTCTCATGTACAAAGGTAGAATTTATGTACCAAATTATTGGGAATTTAAAAATCTAATATTGAGAGAAATGCATAATGTACCTTATGTTGGGCACCCAGGATATCAAAAAACTATTGCACCTGTCAATAGCCAATATTGTTGGTCGGGAATGAAGAAAGAGGATGTTGATTTTATTGCCAAATGTTTGGAATGTCAAAAGGTAAAAGTTGAGCATAGACACCCAGTCGGTTTTCTATATCCATTACCCATTCCTCAGTGGAAATGGGAAGCTGTAACCATGGATTTCATCACTAAAATGCCAAGAACAAACTAGCAACATGATTCTATCATGGTAGTGGTGGATAAGCTTAATAAAGTTGTCCATTTTATTCCAGTTAAGCTCACTCACAAGGAAGCCAACATTGTTGATGTTTATATGAGAGAAATTGCTTGATTACATGGCATACCCAAGACAATTGTGTTTGACAAAGATCGAAAATTTACCTCAAATTTTTGGAAAGGATTATTTAATGGATTTGGAACAAATTTGAATTTCAGTACAGTTTATCATCCAGAATCATATGGACAAACAAAGAGGGTGAATCAAGTGATTGAGGATATGTTGAGGATGTATGTGATGGATAAACCATCAAAATGGAAAGACTACCTACACTTGGTAGAGTTTTCTTATAACAATGGGTACCAAGAATCTCTAAAGATGAGCCCATTTGAGGGACTTTATGGAAAAAAGTGAAACACACCAGTAAACTGGGATAACCCATCAGATAGAGCAGTGATTAGGCCATATTTAATCAGGGAAATGGATGAGAAAATGTTGAAAATAAAACACAATTTAATGGCTACCCAAGACAAGAATAAAAACTATGCTGATAAGGGTAGAACTCACAGGGAATTTAATGTTGGGGACCATGTATTCTTTAAAGTGAAGGCCAACAGAAGTTCCCTAAAGTTGGGAAATTTTTCAAAGTTGGCAGCTCACTATTGTGGGTCATTTGAAATCCTAGAAAGGATTGATCCAGTAGCTTATATGATATCATTTCCTGCATCTATGTCTGTTCATAATGTATTCCATGTATCATTTATCAAGAGATATATACTTGATGCTAATAATGTTATTGATTGGAATGTGATTTAGGTGGAGCAAGACGACACTTTTCAAGTGCATCTGGTACATATTCTAGACCAAAAAATCAAATAGCTTTGGAATCGAGCCATAGGGCTTGTAAAGGTCCAATGGATCTGGTACAGCCCTGAGGATGCTACTTGGGATCATGATGATGCAATGCGAGCAAAATACTCACATATTTTTTAGGATTTTTGAAATTGTGTTGGATATGTGTGTACTTAATGCACTGAGGACAATGCATAAATAAGGGGAGGGGATTGTAATATCCCTAGGCCGAACCCAATTGTAAGTGTAAAATGAAAATGTACTTAATTTGGTGATATGTGCACATGTACTGCGTAGTAAAATGATGAAGCGTGCACATTCCAGGATACTATGCGCAACATCTTAAGTGTGTGCGATATTGAGGCCAACGAGCCTTTGTGTATATGTTTTGTTTTATAGGCTGGTGAGCTAGTTATTATAAGCTAGGAGGCTTATGTTTGTATTAGGCCAGAGATCCTAGATGTTAAAGGCCAGTGCACTTATTTTTGTATATGTCTCATGATTAATATAAAATACATCACTGCGCATAGGCCAGCCATAATAAAAGAGTATGGGGGATTAAACTCCACTTGTTAGGGAAAGGGAGGGGGATAAAATCTAAGGAAAAGGGCTAAGCTAGGGAGATTAAGCAAAAAATGAATATTATATTAATATTTCTTATATATAAAGTATGGATAATTATTTTATCCTAAGTTCGAAGGATGGGGACAAGTGGGCCAAAGTAGCTCCCAAAATGGCAAGTGTCAAGTTGGGTACATGCATACATATAGTTTAGACTTAGTTCATTTCCCATAATTCTTCCCATCCTTCCTTCCATCACTCATCCATTGTTCCATGATCACTCACTCACTCAGTCAATTATCTTCTGTACCTTCCTATCATTGTACCTGAATTGTATCCTTAACCATACTTTTTTTTAGTAACTGGTTATATTGGGAGCTAGACTAAAGAACGGGTTGTCAGACCCATTCTTTATTGAAGAGGCAGGTTATTAGGCCCGTGAGAAATTTCTCTCTGGGTGAGATATTTTTTGGGAATTGTTTCCTGAAGGTGATAAACTACAGCTACAGGGCTATGAGACTTCCTATATGGCATGTTGTTGAAGCCCAGAAAGGAAGTGGAGCAACTTAAGGACTATTGAGAAGAGAATGGGCACACTTCCTGGGGTGGGACAAGCATGTGGGGAATGAGGGGCTGTAGGCTGTTAGTTTGAATAGGAACGTGTGACAGAGATTTTCCTATTGTCTATGAGCCATTAGCCTGGTTAGGAATCCCTTTACCTGGGTGGATTTTAGTCCCATCTTGGGGGTGACCCACTGCTGAGAGTGATGAGCAGTGTGGTCTAAGGCTCGGAGGTTCGTGGAAGGTATGCACAAAATTGGTGATATTATTACCAAGATAAGTGCCAATTGTGTGATATATTTACATGTTGCATTATTATTTACATGTTCATTTTTATGGGTTTATCCTATGCGTGGTTATAATTGTCTGTATGTTTATGGGTATTTCCTGTATATGTTGCATGTCTATGTTTAATGTCGTTTCAATATGAATACATTAGTTTACATAATTTATTTGCTTGTTTGCTTTTTATTTATGAAGTTTCGCAAAGGTTTAGTGTGTATATTTTTTAATTAAATGTAGTTTGAAAATTTTATGTGGAATAGCTCAGTTGGATGTTGGGTATGTTACAGTATGTTCCGCAGAAAGAGTTAAAGATTTCTCTCATGTATCATGGCTCGGCCTGGGCGATCGGGGATGTTACATGATCTCTTAGGAGGAAACACATGTTCTTAACCATTAGTCCCACTCAAACTATATATTTTGTCTTGTTTTGTTCTAGTTTCAGGGTGAAACTAGGGAGATCAGTTTGTGTCCGCACTTACCAATTTGTCCGATAACAAGGGAGGTTCTACACAATGAGAAGAGTTCATGGTAGAGGCTCTCAACCCCCCTAGTCCTTGATGCAACTTTGAGTATTGAGTGAAATTTGTACTGTAATTTCAGATTGGGTGTTTTCCCCATGTAAATGGCTCATTTAATCTTATGGGATTGTGATTAAATATGTGATGTGTTGTTGGGTCGTCCATTATTTAGAAGGTTGTCATACTTTTTCCTTTTTTCTTATACAAATAAATTCCTTGATACGAATTAGGACAAGCATATCCCAAAGTTCCATGGACATAATGACTCAATTGCACTACATGTTACATCTTTCATTGAATTCATTTCAAAATTCAAGATTGTCCATGAGTATGTTAAGATGAAAATGTTTTTGTTCCTTGGAAAATGATGCACTATATTGGTTTTATAATTGTAGTCCAAGGGAGATATGTTCACTTGTAGGTTTGATCAAGGCATTTCACAAGCGTTGGTATGCTATCTATGAAGAGGAAAATGTCAAAAATCTAGTGGGTGAACCAATTATGATTTTAGATCCAAAGGAAGAGAGGAGTGATGAAGTCATTGAAGACCTTGTTGCAACATATCATAAGTTCTTTGAAGGCTATGCATTCTACATAAGAAGCACATCATGATGATGATGTACACTTGCATGAAGAAAAGGGTTTGATAAGTTATTTATCTCTTCAAATTTCTAAATTTAATGATGAGACCCTTAAATATTTGAAGAGGATAGATGTGGTAGAGAAACCCTTGGAAAGTGAATAATTTATAGGGGTTATCACCCCCTCATGTGATGAAGGGAATGAAAACTATGAGGATGAGGATATGATCACTCTATCTTCAATTTGAAGGCATAGATGAAATGTGGATCATTGGTTTCTTCATGGAGATCCCATCTATGACTCAAATAGTGAGAGCATGATGGAGGAAAAGATGAGTTGGCATACTCCACTTCCAATCAGCATTGAGGGTCACTTCATGGGACATAAAGAAGACATCTCAATGGAGGTACATTAATCTTTTTCCATGGTTGATGAACAATTTTATGTTCTCACCAGGGTGGATTTGATGTAGCATAAATAGGTTTTTCATGGAAATAATGACACGAAAATTTTCCCACGATTGATGTCTCTATATATTTCCATACCTATGTATGAAAAACCAGTGAAAGACTGTTTTTGAGACTACAATATATTTGGGGCAACAACATTTCTAATTTTTGGTTTGTTTTAGAGATTTTCGACCTCCTGAGAAAGGGCAACAAGCCCTAGGTCTTGAGATTATGTACTTTTTTAGGTTTGATTTTTATTATCATACTTCATATGCATTTTTAAATTAAGGGTAGCAAAGAGGGGTAGCAATGTGGTTGCATATTTTGGAGTCATCTAAATATTTGTTGCTTGAAGAGTGATGAATGATATTTTATGGTTTGATGATGCTTACACCATCCGTATCCAACAATGGAAAAAGTGAACTTGTAATAATACACACTAACCTTGGAATGATCTTGGTGTTCTTGTCCATTTTCAATATCTCACTTCCATTTCCTACCAAGGAGTGATAGAGATTCCAACTTATGACTTTTGATGTTTGATGTATCCTTGTTTTGTTTTATAACCAAAGACAAGGGAAGGTCTCATGGTGTTGATAAGATGACACAATGGGTGCATTTCCTTTATGATTTTACTTAGCAAGTTCATCTTCCTATGGTTATATGTAGGGTAGGAAGAATAAGTTCTCTTACACACTTTGGAAGAGTGGAAGTCCCCATATTGAGCCAGGTGTTACCCCTCAAAATGAATAATCATTTTAAGGCATCCATTACAACAGTCACAAAAAAGGTGGCCAATTCAAATTTGTAGGAGACTTTGAGGGTAGTCTTTAAGGTAGTTTTTAGCAAGTTAAGTGGTCATTTCAAGAAATTGTATGGTCTCTTTAAATTCACCTCGAATGAGATTGGATTTGTACTAGAACAAGGATATAATGATGGATTTAATGCTATTGTAAGAAGGGTGCATTTGGAGAATAAATCATTCTAGACTAATGAATATTAAAGAAACAACGGTTGATAAATGAAATGCACTTCCTATTCTCATCTTGTAGCAAAACATTTGATTTCTTAGGGAAGGTCATATCACTTGACATATTTGTTTTGAAAGCATACATGTAGAGGATAGATATTTAGAATGTATGACCAACAATAATATCAAATCTCTCAGCAACAAAAGAGAATGTTGGTTTAGACCTATTTGATGCACTCAATAGTAGAAAAGAGGGTACAATCATATCAACAAAGAAATATGTAATCTGAAGAATCCTCCTACACCAAATCCAGAATTCAAGCACATTTATGACCAACCACTAGGAATGAGTTTCCATAGGAAAACTAGTGAACTTTACATTACGAATGCTTGTTTTGGATTTCTTCTTGTAGGTTCTAAAGGAAGGCATGCAAAAAACCATTGCCAATAAAGCTGAGGGAGTGCCATTTCGATTGACACATGATCTTGATTTTAGGAGGATTGATATACTTCACTTATTATATTATTGATCTTTAGTGAAGGAACTTTTTGTTGTCTATCTTCCCTGGATATGATACTAGCAAGTTGATGAAATATGATCCAAATAGTGGGGAAATAATTGTGTTCTTGAGGAACCTCAAGTTTGCAAATGGATTTTCTATGAGTAAAGATTTCTCATTTTTTTCTTATTTCATAAACAACCAATCATAGGATTTTGGAGGTGTTGGAATATCAACAAGGAAACACTATAAATATAATTAGTGAGGTGGAAGAAAGAAATTGCCAACTATGCAATAAAGTTTTAGTGGAAATATAACAAGCACTAAGTGCATTCCATACTAGACTCCACTACTTACCAAACATAACCAATATGGAGGATGCAATATCTAGCAGTATTTTAAATTGGAATAGGCACATTTATGGGATTTCAATAAGGATTTCCTATAGGTTACACTCCACAACAATTAAACTCCATCTTGGGCACTGCCTACAATATTCATATCAACAATATGGAAATGCATTCACACAATTGAGACAATACTCCATCTTTAGCCGCACTATTTGTACTTCGTTGTGCAATTGTGGAAGCAGGAAGAGCCTTATGTGGTATATGAAGAAGTCAAAATGATAAGTTTGAGGAGAATTGCAAGAATAAAGAGGACATATGGCATAAGAAACCCATTGACAAGCTCAACACTCTCGAGCAATGGAAGAACAGTGGTAGCAAAGACCTTGTCCAATGCTATTTTAAGCATATTCTTATCTTTAATGAATTTTAATATTATTTCTTGGATGGATTTTTTAATTCATAACAAGGGTGCTCAACCCCTAACACACATGCCTAGAACGCATTTCCTTCAAAGTTGTAAATTGGTTGTTCTAATAACTACGTTGTGTCCACTATTTCACATGTGCCAAGGAAAGGTGGTTACCTTCAATGATGAAGCTATGAATTGAATTCTTAAGAGTATAATGGGGAGAACATTAGGTTAGAATTTCTAGAACTGGATAAAGCACTCTCAATAATAGTTGTTGAAATTATAGAGATTTTATGTGGTGAATTTGTTCAACATGCGTGTACAAAGAAATCAAAGTTTCAAGAACAATGCTCCCAAGTATAAAAAATTCAAAAATATGAAAAAATCCAAAACAATTTACAACACTTCTTACTAATGTCATCCCAATTGGAATTCCATGGAAGATGAAGTTCTAAGATCACTATTGTAATACATCCCATCATAGTGATAGTCCTTCAACACCATTATCTATTGCTTCCATGCATTAAATAATCCTTTCTTGAATACTCAACCAACCTCTCCTCCATCGACACAGAACATAATATCACACCATGGCACGATGAGAGGATCTTGTGGGAACCTACAAACACTGTCAAATGTGGGAAGATCCATGGAAAATGTTCAAAGAACAAGGAAAATAGGATCTATTGATTGTAATCTCCACATCCCCCTTCCTCATTCATTTACCTATTAAATGAAATAGTAGGACACTAAGGAATCCTCCTCCCCACTCAATTAAAATCTCTTCCAAAGACCACTCCACCAGTCATAGTTTCCCACATAAGGTATTGTTCCATGCAAATGAAAAACAATTATGACAATACCATATGTGTTATACCTCAAGTGCCCACATACCCTATTTTCTTAGTCAAAATCATTACTCTTTGTTTTTGGGTTCCCTCTCGGTAATGGCATTGGATAAGTTCATTGATAGAAGGTTCCTTTGGCTTGGGCATCCTCTTTAAGGTATAAATAGGCCATTCTCTCCTCTTCCAAAGTATTCTTGGGTTATTTCTCATTCTCTCTTCTTGGCATAGGGCGAGTGTTCTTGATTTCAAGGGTTGCAGAAGGTGGCATATGTATTTTTAGGAAATCAATGTGCTACCCAAGCTCATATGTACTCATTTTTAATAATAATGAACACAAATTTCAGGTAAGCAATGTGATACCCAAGTTCATATGTACTCGTTTGTAATCCAATGAACACAATCCTTAATTTGGAACCTACTCTTCTTGAATAAATACTTTTGGATACAAAGACACCCTCAAGTTACAACTAGAAGGAAGAATACAACTATAAAATGAACTTTGCCTTGGAAAGCTAAATGACTCTCAAGAGAGACTTTTGATAGTTTCTCATATAATGGAGAGTTTGGACAATTTTCTCTTAAGCAAGTAGGAAACGATGAAATAGTAATGCTCTATGTAATTTATAGAAGGTTAGCAAAAAAGTTAGTCATTAAGAACACACAAATGTTTTATCATTAATACTAGAACTCTTTGAAAGAAAATATAAATCAAAAGGATGAATTACTCTAAAATTACAGTTAAAATGCTCTATTCTTTAATCAATATTTCTAGATAGTCTATGAAATTTGATATGCATAAGCATTTTTCTATCAAGTTTTAACAATAATCAGTACAATGGTTCTACTTCATTACTAGTATCATTTTGGTATCACAATAAGCTCATAATGATTACCATAGTGTTACTCTTTCACACTTGTATTATCTAGCACACGCTAATTAATCTATCAGTCAAGTATGCAAAATAACCTTCTCACAAAGAAGTGCTAGTTGGTGATGGAATCCAACATCATAGGATCAATGCATAAAGGGTATGATTTTTGGTAGGTGGGAAAGTTACGTTGACAACCTGCTTAACTAACTAACACCCTTGTGCAAGTTACCTCATTGAGAAGTGGGAAACCCTCCAAGGAGTCTGAGTGAGCCTATCCAACATTTATCCTAGGTATTACACTAGCTTCCCTGTGATGTCACCTTGGGTAGGAAGTCTAAAATATTATGGCCTATATGGTACCACCTACTGTACCAAAGCAGAAGGGAGATAGTCGATAGTCGACACCAAGACCAACAAAGCAGGGTTGATTACTCTGTCGGCCCCAATGTGACCTCGTGCTTGACCATTGTGTTAGAAGGGCTTCCCAAAGTCACTGATATAGCAACTGGATTTCACCCCCTAACTCAAATCTCTATGTTTTTTTTACAGCTTTGGAAATTTATTCTCACAATCCTATTCCAAATCTCTACACCTAAGCTAAGATTCATTTGAAGATCCCAAAAAATGTTGCTAGATAAATTTTAATTAGTGCTTGATTTTAGGTTTTTGTTACTCAAAGGAGTGGTCGTGAAACTGATGGTGTTTCGACTCAACTCTTTAAACCATGCAAGAGGAAAATCAAATGCAATAATTTCAACTTCGATGAAAACTAGCTATGGGAAGGAGCAAGAGGTTTTCCCATATCCCTATAAGAGTCTTTGGAAGCATATGGTAATTAATATTTCAATATAGCTCACTTAATGGCATCATTCCCAAAATTAAATTTCCCTTCCCTCACATTAATGGTTTCATGGATGAGCTACATGGTGCCAAGTTTTTTCTAAGATTAAACTCCATTATCTCATATTGAAGCACTTACTAATGCAATGTAATAAAGTGGAATAATGTGACACTTTCCAATGTAATAAATTTCTATCAAGAAGAATTGCAAGGTGATGTCTCTGAAGGATAGTTTCATGGAAACAATAATGAGGACAAATGGCCATGTGGAAGGGAAATCTAAATGTAAATAAGGAATAAATGGATACAAAGAGCATAACACGGATATTGCATACCAAGAAGAACAAGACTACAAAACCCCTGATATGTGTTTAGGTATGGATTTATCGATGATAAATCCCAGGTGTTTGAAGGGTGTTCCCATTAAGTAGGGATGAGATCGCTAAGAGGAGTGGAGGTCCATTAATAATAATTATTTAAGTCTTAAATAATGGTTCACCCATTATATTTGCATTAAGGGATGACAAGACATTTGGGGCCCATAATTCAAGGAGGGGTGGTGGAGAGCCACATGTTCTCATAAAAGACAAGTTAGAAGGATGTGCCACTCATATCCTTATCAATAAATGAATATTTAATTGACTAAATAATAAAAATTAAAAATGGTATAAAGGATAGGGGATATGTAAGTTGAGAGGAGTGTTTTTAGGAATCGAAAGAAGTAAAACAAAGAGAGGTTTTAGATTTTCCTTGGAAAGTGAAAACAAAGGAAATAATATAATTCTAATTTAGTGTTTGAGTTGTGAGCTAAGGATTAAAAACATTGATGGGATTTCTTGAATGGCAAGTTTATGAGTTTGGTTGCTTGAGAAATATGCAACAACAAACCCACAATTTCATGTAAGAAACTTTGGTTTTAGGTAAGGTATTATTATTCATTGGTTAAATTCCTTAATCCTTGTCTTACATGGAAAATTTTGGTTTCTTCATCCTTGTTTTTCTTTGTCATTAGATTAATTTTCCAATTAGTTTGCTTCTTGTTTTCTTCCAGGAATTTCCTATACTATTTTAGGTTGGATTCAATAGATATGGTATAGCATGGTGTTGGGAAGTCCTATTTATTTGAATCATTAGTTTCTAGTTTCTTGTATTGAGGGTGAGAGAAAGAAATGGTATGCAAGGCATTTGAAGGTCTCACATGGTAACTCCAATTATGGAGCACATCCCTTTGATTGTTATGGATACGTTTTCTCTAGTCCAGGAAGATCAAGATATTGACTACTATAGTTTTGTGCAACACAAAACAGATATTGATGGGGGTGGTGAGAATAATCTTTAAGCATTGAAATAATAGAATTGTATAGAACCCTAAGAAGGGGAGTCTTTGTCAACTCATTATCAATATAAAGTTATATGAGGATCCTCTATACGACGGGTACTACCATAATTATGAAGCAGAACATCATAATTTAATATTTTTCTTGGAGATGACTTTTAACATTATGTTATGGGTATGGGAGGTCATCCTAAACACATCTAATGCATATATTGGGGCTTCAAAAACCATCATAATTGTTGTGATAGTGGGTTCCTTTCCTAATATTTCCATTGAAGGTTTAGTTTCAAGTTCTGCACTATATTCATGCATGTGGTTTTTGTCGCTACTTGGTTCTCCTCTTTTGGTATGGAAATGCCTAGAATTTCCAAGTGGAGGCATGGCGTTAGTTGGAGAATATCATGACATCTCGTGTTCTCTTTTATTTTCCACAAAAGTTGCATTATTTTTTTACTTATTGTAGCTTAGGTGACATGCTATCACAACTCTCTCTTTGTATTTTTTTTTTTTACCTCATCAATGGTGTCGGGTTCCCTTTATTTGGTAGTGGTTCATAGGCCTAAGGTTTTGGCTCAAAGCCTTTACATTAATCTCTAAGAATGATACTAGGGTTTTAGGTAGCTTCTTGTGATTTTTTTGTTGTTTTGAGGGTGTGTTTATGCCACACACCTTATTGAATGTATGTGGGGGGTAGTTGTTTGGGGTATATTTCCAGGAGAATGAAAAACATCGAAACCCCTTTGTATTATTAGTAGATCATCCCTTTGGCATATTAGTAGTATGTGTTTTGAGGAAATTTCGTGGTAGTGAGCACTCTTGAGTAGAATTGAGCTTGCCTTGATTTCTATGGATAAATTTTCTCTAATCGAGGAGGATCAATATCTTGACTACTATAATTTTGTGCAACATAAAAGAGATATTGATGGGGGTGGCGAGCATAATATTTAAGGATTGAAATAATAGAATTGAATTGTAGTTTATTTTTTTTACCTCATCAATGGTGTTGGGTTCCCTCTATTTTGGTAGTGGTTCATAGGCCTAAGGTGTTGGCTCAAATCCTTTACATTAATTTATAAGCATGATACTAAGGTTTTAGGTAGCTTCTTGTGAATTTCTTGTTGTTTTGAGGGTGTGTTTATCACACAAACCTTATTGAATGTATGTGGGGGATAGATGTTTGGTCGTTTCTCACAGAAATATTTCTCCCTTGCACATCAATGAATTGTTTTTAAAGGGACAAATTAGTTGACATACGGTCACAAATCTCTCATTTTCATTTATTTTGTTTTTGTCATTGATTGTGTTGGGTTCCCTCTATTTTAGTAGCAGTTTGTAAGATGTGTTGAAAAATCTTGAAAATTTACAGTAATGAATGGGATACTAATGATCATAATATTGAAATATAAAATGGATAATGTGAACATGTTCATGGCATGTTTCAAGATAAAAATGGTATGGCATGTGAGGCTCTGGAACTTCATGATAGCATTGATCTCACTTTGTCTTCAACTATAGTACAAAATTAAGGATATGTTGCATCTAAAACTAACCATGGGTTCAATGATAGTCAAATTATTGGTGATAAATCAAAGTGAAAGGAAATTATCCTTCATCTATGCTTAATGAGGTTATGTGAATCAAGCATGATATTGAAGAACATGAGTGGCAAGTAATTGGGGCCATAACATTGGTTTCTCTCATCAATGAAAAAATTATGAAATTTGTCCATGAGGAACCAACAAAGGAGGTTGAAATAATAGGTTTACATAGGAAACTATAAGAAAATAATTATAATGACGTAAATAGAAATGAAACGCTAGGTTTTGAGAAAATAAAATTATAATAAAGAAGGAGCCCTTAAAGATTTTGGTCCTCTGTATTTCACTAGCATACCAAGGTACTCAAATTCATGTCTATATATATGTATATGGATGAAACTCAACCTAAGATTTAGAGGTCAAATTGTTACATCTATATTTGAACATGTCAAAAAAATCCATACACTAATGGAGGGTATGAAGGATGAGCACAAATATTTTCTTAAAGGTCAAATTAGGGAATTGAAATAGAAAAAAAAAGGAAGCCGGTCATTGATGAGGAAAATACCATAAGACTTAAAAGAAGATAAATAATACCATGTTGAATTGATTGTCTAACTCCTTCTTCCTGAGTGCAGGTTTCAAATGGTGTTCCCTCCTCCTCCTCTATCTAGCATGACCTCGATCACGACCTTCTCCTCACGTTACCTCCTCTCTTCCCTTGACCTCCTTATCCTTCTCCTCGCACGTAGGTTGAAATTATTGTGTAGGTCGACCTCCTTCTCCTCCTCCTCACGCAACATGACCTTCTTCTCCTCCTCCTCCCGTGACCTAGCCTCCTTCTCCTCCTCCTCATGTGACCTAACCTCCTTCTCCTCCTCCTCACACGTGTTGAAATGTATTTTGTGTTTTTTGTTTGAAAATTATGTTTTGTTATTTGTTTTTTTTGTTAATTGTTTTGTATGTTTATTATAGTTATATATAATATAATTTATATATTATATAATATATATATAACTTATAAATTATATATATTATATATTATATATAATATATAATATATAAATCAATCAAATAATGGTGGAGTATTTATGATGACAATGACATTAAGGATTAAACATTAAGGGAAAACAATTTTCCTAGGTAACGGTAGTATTTCTAATAAGTCAATTGGCATAAAGGATCATATTGGGGTTTAGGAGTGGACCCTTTAAAGGACACATGCCCTTAAATAGTAAATATAAAATATCTATTGCACCATGCATAAGAGAAACCTTAAAAGAGATTCAATAGGGGAAGAAAAAATCCATAATAGGGATCCTTAGTGTAAGAAAAACCCCTTTGGAGGGTTAAAAATGATTGTTTCATCCATAAATAAAATATGTTCCCTTTATTCCAATTGACTTATTATAACTACTACCCTTTAGCACCCTCACCCTCCATGAAATAATTAGTCCTAGGAAAGTGTTTCCAATAGATGAGAGTGAAAGAAAGCATGCATGTATCTCCCTTTTCTAGGTTTCTATACCTCATCTATGCTTAGAAACTTTGCACAAAGAAAAACTCCATAATTAAACAAAACAATAGTCTACTTAATTTCACAAATAGAATGTATTCTAAATAATGAAAAGGAAGTGTTGCTGGACATGTATGAGAATAGCTAAAAGTATAATGAATCTAATGTTGGCATGTGCCTTCTAACACTACATACATATCTGTTGCAATTGTTTCTCCTCACACTACTATTGCACACAAACATGGTGCAAACCATGAGTTGATACTCCTATATCTCGACCCTCCCATATACAACTAGGGGGTTGATTAACCAATTGACCATCAATAATCATAAAGAAAGATGAATCTATTCCTTCTCTACAAGAAAAAGAACAATCAATCAAATGAACACAATAACTTTTACCCTCAAAACTAAAATAAACCAGCTTCGAATGGGGCTCAGTATTTCATTCAACTACCTCTAGTTAAAACACTAATCGTTCTTCTCTCCTTGGCCAAAATACCCATTGGGAGTTATTTATTTCTTCATATCATTTGAATATGTTATTCTCTCTCTCTCTCTCTCTCTCTCTC
>SNQJ01S0064448.1:0-16807 GCA_010110895.2 Picea sitchensis
AGGCTAAAGCCTCTTCTCCCCAGAATTATACTCCCCAATCAAGGGGGTTTTGTGTCAAATAAACAAATTTGGGATAATATAATCCTGGTTCAAGAAGTGATTCATACTAGTGTGAGAAACAAAGAGAAGGGAATGATAATTAAGATTGACATGGCGAATGCTTTTGACAGAGTAAATCATGAGTTTCTTTACGAAGTCCTAAGAAAATTCGGCTTCCAAAACCCTTTCAGTTCTTGGATCATTGCTTGCATCTCCAAGCCCTGGATTGCCCCCTTGATTAATGGTCGCCCAGCCCCCTACTTTCAAGACACAAGAGGACTAAGACAAGGCTGCCCTCTGTCCCCTCTACTCTATGTCATCATGGCAAAAACTCTAAATAGAAGATTAGAACAAGAAATGATCTCCAAAAATATCCCAGGGCTAAAAATCACGAGGGGAGTCAAAAGAATCAACAATTCTCAATTTGTTGACGATACTCTCCTTCTTGGGGGAGCCTCTCAGGTGATGGCACAGAGATTTAAAAACGTCCTGGATCATTATGAATTAGCCTCAGGAGGCCTCATCAGTAAGCACAAAAGTCAGATCTTCGCTTGGAATGTACAAGCTGGAACCATGGAAAGAATAGCACAAATACTCCAATTCCCTTTTACAACGGAGTGGAATTACTTCAAGTACTTAGGGACCCCAATAAGCTTAAAGGCCTTGCCTGGGGAAGCATGGTGAAGCATCATCCAAAAATTAAAGGACCAATTCGAAATATGGGGAGCCACATGGCTAAATCCAGCAGGAAGTGTGGTCTTAATAAAATCAGTCCTCTCTTCCCTCCCAATATTCCAATTCTCTGCCCTCCATGCTTCGGCTGGAATAAAAAGAGAGCTGGAAAAAATTACTAGGAAATTCCTTTGGTAGGGAGGAAAAAACAGCGAGAAAAAGTTCCACATGGTAAATTGGGAAATCACCTGCGCTCCCAAAGAAAATGGGGGGCTAGGAATAAGGGACCCAAAAAAGCTCAACCTAGCACTAGGAGCAAAGGTAATTTGGAGGATAATTACAGGGAGCAAAGGTGGAAGAGAGCGCTCTGCATCAAATATATGAGTGCAAATAGAAAAAGATGTGTGGATGGAATAGACCCGGGGAAAACAGGGCCGCCCATATGGAATCTTGTCAGGGCATCAATTCCTCTAATCCAAACCCGATTGAATTGGGATCCAGGAAATGGGAAAAAAATTAAGATATGGGAGGACAACTATTCAGAAAGTGGAATCCTTTCAAAAATTCCCTCCTTCACCCAGCTAAAGCATTGGCTAGTCACGGGAGGAAAGGAAACATTATATAACATTTCAAATTGGGATTCAAATGGTAACTGGGAAAGCTGGAATCTGGGGGAAGTCCCTCCCCATTTGACAGAAGATGCCAAACAACTCCTTCAAAGAATCTCTTGTGCTACTCATGTATACAAGAGGGGCAGATGAAAGAAGTTGGGGGAAAGAGGGGTATACAGTAAAATCAAGGTATAAGCAGCTACTTGAAGACAGCGACATCCCCCCCAAGTCCACCATCTAGAGAGAAATTTGGAACCCAAACAGTCTCCCAAAAATTAACATCTTTTGTTGGCAGTTGGCCCACAATAAAATACTAACAGGTGAAAATCTAAATAAACGAAGCTTCTCAGGTCCGTTCAGGTGTGCTTTATGCAACATCAGCCTTGAAAACTCTGAACATCTCTTCCTGAATTGTAACTTTACAAGGCAGGTGATGAACTGCATATATAAGGAATTAATCCCCAATGTGGCCAACCCCACAAGTACCAGAAGCCTGTTAGGCAAATGGGCAAAGCAGTATAAAGGGTCATTCAAAGGAAAACAGAAGTTCAGTATAGTGTGGAAGGCCTCAATCAAATTTGTATGCTGGCAGATTTGGCTAACAAGGAACAAAAAAATCTTCAAAGAAAATACCATCGCCCCCCAAGTAGTAGTGACGAGTGCCATCAGCCAGATTAGTGAATATATATCAAGCAAAAAGATGGATATCAAGGAAGGAGCAAAAATGAGAAAAGAAGAAGAAGCTTGGATCAACAAGTTCAACATTCGAGATAATAGTGGAGATCGCAAAACAAACCAGGCCCCATGCTGGCAGCTTCAGTACACATACCATGAGTTTATTAATTGGTCAAATTCCCACAAAAAACATGTTTTAAGCTTTGATGGTGCTTCCAAAGGAAACCCAGGGGAGGGAGGAGTAGGAGGTGCCATTCGCAATCCTAGAGGCCAATTGATGGACACGTACTCCTGGAATCTTGGCATTGTTTCAAACAATGTTGCGAAGGCCTACGCGCTTCTCAAAGGTATTCAAATTGCAAAGGAGCGCCAAATCAACCAATTAACAGTCATAGGAGACTCTAAAATAGTTATCAGACATTTTGTCAAGCATACCGCTCTGAAAAACTATGTTCTCCAAAGGATCATAGCATGGATCAACAACGCTATCAAAGAAATGAATATAGAATTCCTCCACATCCGTCGACACAACAATGGAATCGTTGATGAGCAGGATAGCAATGCAATCGGAAAAGGTAAAGGTAATCTAGTCATCAATGGGTTAAACACTCAGCAAATTCCCCCATAAAAAATGCTCCAACTCATCAAAAAAGAGAATACCTCCAGCAGGCACAACAGAAGTGCATCCCAGAACAACAACCAACATGGAACACTCTCCGTAAATTACGGGAATGAAAAGTACGATGGAAATTCAGGTTAAGAAAGGAAGGTACTAGGACTAAGATGGATATGATACACACGTGATACAACAGGACTATCTGGTGTGGGAGCCTACCAGAAAACACATCAGAGCAGCGTCATTCCATTCCTCCCCCCATTCTCTCATCATTTCCACTTGCGCAAATGAAAGGAAACACGTTCAAGTTGAGGATCCATAGCATGTGCATTAAAACCAGGCATCACCTCAAAATCCAGAGCAGTCGCAATCCAAGATAACGGAAGGTCGTCACATGGATAACGCAGGTTAATCCGAACCTGATCCTCTTTATAAATTTCATAAGAAGGGAAAGCCTTGCACCAAATTCAGCAAGATATAGGAGCAGAGCAGGCCACCTAAGTCAAGGAACTCAACAACTCGGGAGGGAAACTCACGACAAAGAAAGGGCCTTACCACATAACAGTAGTCATCTGAGATATCATTCGGCCACGGTTTATCAACCAAGACAGGTAAGGTACAATGTGGACGCGGGAAGAATGGAACGTGATGAGGAAATGGTGGATGAAAACTTTCACACCACCCAAGCAATGCGCCTTGACTCCCATAGTGCCACTCTCAATTTCACTCTGGAAACACTATCAAGCCACCACACAATGATCAGTCAACTACAGGATGAAGTGGAGTATTTAAGGAACCAAGGAGAAAGGCTAGAAAAAGACAAGGAAAACAGAGCACAGGATGTTGAAGGACAAAGCAGCAGCATAGCAGGTGAAGCTGGAGGGACCAGAGCAACTCCAGCGCTTCTTGACTTGAACGTGGCACTGGAGCCGCCCGCAAAATAAATCCCACAGTCCCCCACAGAGGGACAAAATAAGTAAGCATGGATTTCAGAAGTTTTTTGTAAAAATGGCAATGCCTTTCGAAGACTGTAAGAAGAAGATAAGTTAGTAATTGAATAAGCAGTTTCTTAGCATAGAAAGATCTTGTAATCTGGGCACTGGAACTGAATCCCACCCCCCCTTTTTTGTACATTAGCGACCTCGGTCGCAACCTATAAATATAAAAATTTTCCTTCTATTTCTGTAAAAAAAAAACAACTATATTTATTAATGTTTTTAACGTTAATTATCAAAGTTTAATTATGTAAAATATGTATAAATTATTATGGTCAAAGTTGTAATTAAAATAACACATTATATGAATACTTTTATCATGATACAACAAGTAATCGAATATTTGTAAGATCAAGTTTCTTCAAGTTTCTTCAAATTGTGTAGGTGCTAAATTTTCTTCAAGTTTTTGTCAATTTAAAAAAAAAAATCACTTTGAGGAATTTTATCCCTCTCTATATCCAAGTTAAGATGGATTTACATAAAAAAAAAATTATGTATGTGTGTGGGTACCACATGTCAACTCCATATTGAGTATGGAAGGAAGTATACATCTACTTCATAATAAAGAGTACACCATTAAAATGTTTTAACCATAAAAAATAAAAATTAAAAATTAAAAAATCTTTCAATTACTCTATGGATATATATAAAGTTGATGTTAAAATATTTTACATAAAATAGACATTGAAATAATATTTTTGTTATTAATTTTTTTTTAAATGTCTCATTTTAAACATTCAAAGAATTACACTTCTCGGTGGTAGTGGGATGTAGAAAGCACCTATCTACAAAAATTATAAGAATTTGTTTGCTTTCGATTACTATACACAAGAGAGAATTGTGCTTTATATATAGAATGTTGATATAAAAATACTTTATTTAAGGTGGACACTAGAGAGAGAGAATTGTGCTTTATATATATAAAGTTGATATAAAAATATTTTATTTAAGGTGGACACTAAAATATTTTATTTATGGTCAACATTGAAATTTTTTATTATTAATAATATTCTTTTAAATGTTACTTGTCAAGTTTATATTGAACATGGAAGGAATTACACATCTCCCTTGTACTAGATTATAAAAAACACCTCTCAATACAATGAACATTGTTATAAAAGTAGAAACTTTATTTGTTATCATTTTGATGGGTCGTCTCATAACACAAGGACAATTCAAGGGACAACCTACAATATTATTTTAAAAGGGAAATCTTTAAATACAAGTTTATAATATTCAATATGTACTTCTCATGCGCGCAATAACTTATTTATAGAAGAGGTAAAGGTTGCAATTACATAGGCTCTAGGGGTAACTTATTTGGTTTAAGTAACTTATCATTTTTTAGGATGGAAATCCTTCTATTCAGAAGGTGGTCTATAAAACTTTAGGCGCAGTGGGTGACTCCAAGAAAAAGTTAAAAGAACATATTATGAGAGCTCATGCTTGTGTAACAGTTGATCAAGGTATTATAGGGTGGTTTGATGGGGCTACGCAACAAAATGGAAAAAATAGTGGGGCAGGCGGGGTGATAAAGGCCAGCGAGCACTCAATATATAAATGGACATTAAATTGTGGACATGGCACAAATACTAGAGCTGAGCTTCTAGGGGTATGGGCATTACTTACAGTGGCTTCTCGACTCTCATTCCCAGACATTCTCGTCCATGGAGATTCTAAAATAGTCATAGATTGGTTGCAGGGTAAAGGTACAATGCAGGTGGTCACACTAGAGTGTTGGAAGGACGGGATTGTTGATCTTATCAAGCTTTTCAGGAATATCTATTTTGCTCATGTTTATAGAGAAGCTAATCAAGAGGCGGACAGTCTATCCAAATAGGCTCTCCAAAAGCAACCGGGGATTATTGCATACTATCTATGTGAAGAGGGCCATGAGGGTCCTACTATGTTCTTAAATTTATATTAGAAGTCTTTGGAGAGAAACAGTGATCTTTGTGAAGTTTTTGGGGCGCCCTATTGTGTAGTTTTATGTCAGGAAATATGTATTTCCTTTTTTACAAGTCTTTGTAATTTTGTTATGGAGTTTTTAGCAGGGGGAATATTGCCCACTAACTGCTATTGGGTGATGTAATTGTCCAAGGATTCTAAAGGCATATGTTGATGTAAAAGTCTAATATGATCAGTTTATATTTTCAATATAAATATAAAGCAAAAATTTATGTGGAAAAAATGTATCTCATTGTCTTATTGTCAAAACCCACTTAGGGTCATTGGGGTGATTTAGAGAATGATACTTACCATTTTACACCAATAAATTTATTGTACATATCATTTACAAATGTGAAAAAGCATCTTTGAAATTTTTTGGAAGATTATTTGTTTAAAAAATGTTTACATACAATTACCAATAAAAGAGTTAATTATATAGAAAAAAAAATTGAAAAATATTATAATGAAAAGAAAGAAAAATAAATAGAAAAAATATAATTTTAATGAGAGATATTTTAAAACGGAGTATCCATAAATTGGTGACAATAACAAAACTAAATAAAAATAAATTAACTTAAATTCATTTTAAACCTAAATTTATTAAACACTTTTAAGAAATCAATAACTATGATATAACTATAACTATGGATATGTGAAAATTGTAAAAATTAAATTAACTTAAATCCATTTTACACCTAAATTTATTAAACTTCTTAAGAAATTAAAATTTTTAAAGTGTAATTTTTTTTATTTTTTATTAAAACATATTAAAAAATAATATATATTTAGAAAATAACATTAAATCTCCCTAAATTTATTAAACGCTTTTAAAAAATCAAAATTTTCAAAGTGTAATTTTTTTTATTTTTTATTAAAACATATTAAAAAATAACATTAAATCTACGTGGAGATATGAGTTTATAATTACTATTCGAATGTTCAAATGCTAGACGCAAGAATATTGGAACTATCCTTCTAGTTTATAATAATGTATCTTGGTTTTAAGAAAGAAAGTTTCATTATTTATATTATTTAAATTCTAAATAGTAAAAATAATTATATCTTTTAAATGAACGGTTTTAGTTTTATATAGTTTTTGTTTATAATAATGTATCTTGGTTTTAAGAAAGAAAGTTTCATTATTTATATTATTTAAATTCTAAATAGTAAAAATAGTTATATCTTTTAAATGAACGGTTTTAGTTTTATATAGTTTTTTTAATTACATTATGTAAATGGAATATAGAGAGTAAAGATTATGGAAAAAAAAAATTATGGGATTTTAATTATACGGAAACTTCATTCACATTCATATGGAAAAGAGAAAATGTTGTTGGTTTAATAATTTGAAATTTCCACATTAAAATTGAATTAATAAAATAGATGGAAAAAATATTGTCACGTCAATTCAAAAATTTACACTCAAAATTAACATATAATATAATATAAAATATAAATATGAAAATTTATAATATTTAATTTACTATATATAAAATCTAAATATAAAAACTTATAATGTTCATATTTTTTCAACATAACTTGAAACCATTTTTTAAAAAGCATCATGTTAAAAACGTGCTACTTTCATTTCCACTTATAATTAGCTACCAAAACAACATTGCACCACATTTTATGCAGAATCCTTTTTTGGGTCCATTCAAACTTTTAAATTTTTATTCCAAACAACATTATTATCTAATGGCATTTGATTCGACCTAAGGTAGACACTAAAAAAAATCAGAAGATTCGATCTAACAAGATGATTGCTAGGGTAGTTGAGGACCACTTGTTTTCAATTCATCATTATTTTGTTATAATTATGAATTTATCATTGTAGCTTTGCTTTTAGCTATGAGTTTAGAAAGGAAGGTTAGGTCATCCCACTCTTAAAAAATGATATCTTCCATTGTGTGCAGATCATAATGGTCTTGACAAATGATTGGGTTTCACAAGGAACTCTATGAGATATTATCAAATAACTTGAAAGTTTGTATTATATCCTTAAAATTATAGTTTATATTTTTTTATATAAGATTAAAATTTTCTTAACAAACAAAAATTAGAATTATAGTTTTTATATAAGATTAAAATTTTCTTAACCAATTAAAATTAGAACTAGGCATGAGCTTATTTTTAAGGTTCAAAGTGGAAAATTTGAGAAAAGTATGCAACTAGTGTTAAAAGATAATAAAAATGTGTGATTATAAAATTTATTGTTGTAATTGGAGATATCAATGTTTAAATCATAAATATAAATTATTTTACATTTAATTAAATGTTGACAAAATTAATTTAATTGAAAATAAAAAAGCAAATGATTGTCTTTTATATAATAGGTTATATTGTATTTGGAAAGAGTGTTTGGTTTCAATAACTTTAGCAATGACTAAAAGGGATGGTTTTTCTTGCAAATACTATCTAGGTTGAAATAGTCTCGGGAAGACCTAAAACTACTTTTGATTGGCTAAGAGTTCATTTTCCTAGGAAGTAAGGAAACAAGTTAACCCACATTCATTTTAGGTGGCTTGGTTTTCCTTGAATAATGGTGGTCAGTCAACCCACATTCATGGATAGCAACCAATGATAGCTATTTCCCTTGAATAAGAGTGATGAGTCAACCCACATTTGTGGATAGCAACCAATGATAAATTTAATTATGCACATTCATTAAATTTTACATTCAACTTGAACATTTTTACCTATTTCAAAAGTATTGTTTGAACATTTTTACCTATTTCAAAAGTATTGTTTATGAGTGGTTGTGGAGAGAAAACCATCATCATTTAAGTGGAGTAAAATTGTCAACCTTTAAATTCAAAGGGCTATAAAACTACCTACCCATCATTTCCTCCTTATAGGAATACCCTATGAACCAATTCTATATAGAGAGAGAAAGAGGGTTTCTGATACTAGGTGCATGAGAGATTATTTAAAGGGTATATTTTATTGCTATGTTGGAATGCCCAGTGCTTCTAAAATTGGGATGATGTAACTTGAATTTTATTTTTTAGAAGGATTTTGGCTAAAGCAAAGTATATTTCCAGTTTGTGTTTATTATTAAGTTAAACATTTTTTTTTTAATACATGTGGATGATCCAAATTTACACTATTTCCATTTGATAGCATTTTGTACTTATTAATTTTTTTGAACATAAAATTGACAAGCTATTAATTTAGGTGAAAGTTAATTAAAATGCATTATTTTATACAGTTAATTATACATGCATTACTATTTCTATGAAATTTGATAACAAAATATTTGACATCATCATTACTAAAATTAACAAAAATAATTAATAAATTGAATGTCAAATTACTAGTGAATAGTGAAGATCTTTTAAATTTCAATTTTGACTATTTTATGGAGATCATTTCCAAATTCCATAAACATTATTTCAGATTTCAAACCAATTTAAATGGTTTTTTTGGCTGGAATGGGCTACATAAATCTGCAAGAAATCAGTATTTTTTGTTGTTTAAAATTCATTTCTGAATGCAGAAATGGATTCAGCGTGCTGAAAAACCTCTTGGGAACTCAGATTATACAGAAATAATCACTCAAATCTACAGATCTAACAATTTTGTGCCTAATTTCGTACTATAACTTTTAATTATGTGTTTATTAAAGATCAAAGGACATCAAATATCTTAAGTACAAAAGTTTTTAAACTTAGAATTTTTTTAAAAATTATATTAAAAAAATTGATCCACTTGATAAATCCAAAATCAAAATAAATTTAAATTAAAAAAAAAAAAATTATCAAACTTAAGCTTCCAGAACCAATCAATCTCACAAAGAAACTTCTAATGTCAAGCTGAAAGCTTTGAGAGCTGATCTATTCAAAACTACTCTACCAAGTTTTCATACAACTTTAGAAACAATTTACAAGACTGATTCAAGAATATCAGGCTACTTCAATACACAAACTATGTTTTCCAATCTTCTCAAAACACCAAAATGATTCTAAATGGTCTTGTAAATGGCCAGCATGGTTTTCCATTATTTTTTAAGTAAAATGTAGTCTAAAAATTTTAATTTTTTACTTACTAGAATTTGGCAAGGTTATTTTTGGCAAAATTGCAGTTTTACAATGCTCAAGTTGTATTTCTATTCCTGAATGCACAGCTATCTCAAAAACTTTCAGAGCACCTGAAATATCTATACTAAACCATTGAAATCCGTCATTCAAACTATTTTTCTAAACTTCTGATCAGTTTTTAAATAAAAACAATTGAAAAAATGTAAAAAAATAAATAAATTTTAGAAGACGTCTTCCAGACATGGACATTGGAAAAAAGAAAAAAATAAATGCACAACCAGATTGGTCCGATCTTCAACATCCAAATGTCTGTTTGGCTTCTCTGATCGTCTAGACACAATCACACCCATAATTGCATCAACTTTATTGTCTCTTTCTTTATGCATAGCTGTCTCAAATTTGGCTTTATTTTTTTTTCTACGCCACTAAACCTCACAATCAAATCACTAAATACAAAATGGCTAAGTTATTCCATGCATAAGTCATCCATTCTAATAGTAGCTGCACTGCACTTGAAATGCAATGCAAAATTTAAAAAATAATCGGAGAACTTAGTGCAAGAGTCCCAGTCAAAATTTGATGCATTTGGGTCCCTTTTAGGTGAAATTGGGTCCCTGTGTGCTGTTGAGCGTTCTTGGAAGACTAGTTTGAAGCTTTTTGTGCCTGGTGTGCAATGATTAATTCAATTTTCTACTTCCCTTCAATGTTCTACCAACTCCATTATTTAATTAAGCGGTGTCCCATAATGATTAGGAAGCCGCCCGGAGCCGAGTTTTGAGATTCTCAGGACCACTTTGATGAACTTTTGAAGACAATAAAGCAGGCAGAAGGAGTTCATCTCAATTTGGGGAATGCCCATATGCTTAATCGTAGTGCATGTCTGTCTGTCTGATTGATTTGAAGAGATGGGTTCATCTAATTTAGTCCTGAGTTTGTTGTTTTCGCTCTGTTTGAGCCAATTTTGGAAGGAGTCTGCCTGTGTTTTGCAGGAAAGTGGAGGTGGTCTCGTGGTGAGTCTGAAGCACAGAGGCTTTGGGAGCATGAAGACCATGAATTCCTTTGAATTGCTCAGGGTTTCAAGCAACAGAAGCTCAACGAGGTTTCATTCTCTGAGAAGAAGCAGACATGGCCACAAGCAGCATTCACTAGACATCTCTTTGCCTCTGAGTGCAGGGAGTGACTACATAATGCCATTAATGTTGGGCACTCCACCACAGAAACTGGAAGTCTTCATGGACACTGGAAGTGACCTTGTATGGGTGCCATGCTCTGAAAACTCCTCAAAGCCTTCATTTGAATGCATCATGTGTGAGGATTCTGTCATCCCCACATTCTCAGCTTTTCAGTCTCATTCAAACAGACCTGAATTCTGCAGCTCTGATTCATGCTCTGCCATTCACAGCTCAGATATCCCCAACGATCTCTGCACCATGGCAGGATGCTCATTTGAAAGTATTGACATGGATCCCTGCATATACCCCTGCCCAGCATTTTATTATGCCTATGGGGATGGCAGCTTAAGGGGTGAGCTGATGAGAGACAAGCTCACAGTACATTTAAACAAAGGTGGTAGTAGAAAAATCACAAATTTCACATTTGGGTGTGCAGGAATTTCCCTATCAGAGCCCGTCGGGGTTGCAGGCTTTGGCAAAGGGGTCCTGGCCTTCCATGCCCAATTGGGTGAAGTGGGGAACAGGGGCTTCTCCTACTGCCTTGTCAGCCATAGATTTGATGACAATCTCCATGTTTCCAGCCCTCTTCTCTTTGGAGAATCTGCAATCCCCAAACAAGGTGAAGTCCACTACACAGCCATGATCAATAATTTCAAGTATCCTTATTTCTACTACTTGGGTCTTGAAGGAATCAGCATAGGAGGCCAGAAGCTTAAGCTCCCATCAAGCCTGACTAAATTTGACAGGGAAGGCAATGGTGGACTGATTGTTGACTCTGGCACCACCTTCACCATGCTTCCTGAATCTCTGTACAGACAGGTCTTAAACAAGCTCAAGTCTGCAATTCGGTATAGCAGGTCTGTTGAGTACGAGGCCGCCTTGGGGTTGGACCTCTGCTATGAACTCCCCTCTGCAGGGGGTTCCTTTCCTGTGTTGCCAACCTTCTCATTGCACTTCAAGGACAATGCTACAATTACACTTCCTGCAGAGAATTATATGTCTATGATGTCTGATCCTTATGATACTACGAGTCCTAGTACTTCTACTGCTGCTGCAGTGGGATGCCTGATTATTTTGAGCAGTGGAGATGAAGTTTATGGACCTGCTGCTGTTTTGGGCAATTATCAACAGCAGAACTTTCATGTTGTGTATGATATGGAGACTCAAAGAGTNAGTCCTAGTACTTCTACTGCTGCTGCAGTGGGATGCCTGATTATTTTGAGCAGTGGAGATGAAGTTTATGGACCTGCTGCTGTTTTGGGCAATTATCAACAGCAGAACTTTCATGTTGTGTATGATATGGAGACTCAAAGAGTTGGGTTTCAGCAAAAACAATGTGCTCCAATGGCCAATTGAATCTATCTCATCCATGCACACTAGTTGGTTGAAAGGGAACTGCATGGCATTCATGCTCTTATTATGATCTGGGATGTTTATTTTGGTGGTTAACAAAATGCTCTGCATCCAAAGTGATTTCAAAGTTTTAAAAGGTGAACATATGCCGATTACCCCCTTAGGTTGCAGGTTCTCCACTTGATAGCATTTTTCTTTACCTATGTTGTTTCTAATTTATTGTGATACTCCCTTCGAGGTTTAAGTTTTCTAAGCTCATGGCATTTTTCTATGTTATTTTTATTATTTATTATTATTATCATTTTTATAATATTTTATTTAAATATAATTTTATTGAAAAAAATTTATCAATTTTTTTTTTACTATATATATTTAAAGTAAACAATCTATATTAATATTTATAGTTTGTACATTCATGGATTCAACAAATTCTGAGAGCTAGGCATGGATGGAAATTTAGATTAAGATGTAGAAACATGGGCTAATCTTACTAGTCCTTAATATGTAAAATATAAAATGTTTGGCCATAGTTTTGTAAAAATATTCAAATTTCTAAGGATTTTGTATATTTTATACAAAATTTTGGTGATTTTCAAGGTAAAATAATTTTATTGTATGGAATTTAGGCGAATTGTTTTTAGAAAAAATGGAAATTAGCGAATCTTTTTTGGGGAAAAACCATGAAAAATTAGCCCAATTGCGAAATTTAGCCCCTAAAATCATCTATGGAGCTAGGAGACCATGAAAGTACTTTCATGTTCAAAAAGCAAAAAAATAGAGTGGGGAAACCAGATAAGATAAACCTGCCTTTGTCTTATCAGTGCACTGTAACATGTATGTAGAAAGTCTAAAATGGTTATAGCCAGATCTATGAACTAGATAAAACATATGCAAACTAGTAAACCAGTAAAGAAAAAAACAATCTAGGAAGCCTTAGGAACCTAGGGTTCCTATTTTGGAGGGTTGTCGACCATAGCAAAGGAAGCTCTGAGACCTGTACTATTTTGGAGGGTTGTCGACCATAGCAAAGGAAGCTCTGAGACCTGTACCACCAGCAGGAACACCAAAGCTTGGACCCGCAGATGAAGCGCCAAGACGTAGACTAGCAGCAGGTAGATGGAAAACACCCCGTGTTTGTGAGCCAACGAGGTCACAACTTTTAGCAGATATTTATTCTAAACCTCCTGCATCTCCATTCTTCTCTTAAGCTGGCAAAAATCCTCATCTTTGGGTAGCATTCCAAGTGCTATCATTGTCTTTACATGCCAATATAATTCAAGGATATGAAAGAACTTGGAGTTTTTAGTTATGGAACATCCCAGTTCTGAAATCAACCCCCCACCCGCTTGGAAATCAACCTCTGCATCCTCCTTGAATTCTCGAGCCAGACGAACTTTAGCTTCCAAGGCCGACATGGCCACTTTGTCATCCTCAGACACAAAGTTCTCATAGTGCTCAGCAGCGTCCATCGCTACCCTTGCAGCGCGAGAGGGCCCAGTGCGAGATGGGCCAACCCCAAAAGAGAAGGGTTTGCAACCTCGGGGTGCCATAAGAGGGAAATAAAAAACAATAAAGTTCTCATAGTGCTCAGCAGCGTCCATCGCTACCCTTGCAGCGCGAGAGGGCCCAGTGCGGGTCCAGTGCGAGATGGGCCAACCCCAAAAGAGAAGGGTTTGCAACCTCGGGGTGCCATAAGAGGGAAATAAAAAACAATAGGAATGACAGACCAGGGCATACAAACTTGCAAAACCAAATTTATCAAAGCCAAATAGCGAAACAATAGGAATGACAGACCAGCAGACAGAGGGCATACAAACTTGCAAAACCAAATTTATCAAAGCCAAATAGCGAATGAAAGAGCTACAAATGAAAACATAAGGAGTTCTTAAATTCTCGATGAGCTTACTAGCTCTTCCTTCATTTCCATGACAAACCATGATTATTCATAAGGTGTTCTTAAATTCTCGATGAGCTTACTAGCTCTTCCTTCATTTCCATGACGAACCATGATGATTAATTTCGTGGGAAGAAGCTCCCAAATTCCAGGTCGATTGGTCAAGGATGTCCACTGCATCATGACCTGCATCATATCATTCCTTGGCATGATCACCATGTGAGCTCGGTAATGGTGAAGAAACGATGAATTCTTCCTCTCCAGCATGCAAAAGATCTGGAACTCCTTATCCGTCTCGAAACCATTCACGCTCATAATCACATTGAGTTCTATCAGTTCTAGATATTGCAAAGGCCAACCGCGTTGAAAGCTCTGGAGCGACGTAGGAAGTGACATTCGGGATGATGTGAGGAGACGGGTAAGTTCCCAAAACCCTTGGATTGTGCACCACATGTTCAACGACTGCCACCTTGTCATACATGCAAGTGGACACCCTATCAAGCGACTTATATAATTTTTTTATTAAAAAAATATCAATTTTTTTCATATTTTCCATATTCCTTATTTTTCTTTCTTTTATAAAAATGAAATTTAAAGTACATAAATAATTGGAAACTAAAATTGTAGCTTTTTCATTCTAAAAAAAGATGAAAACTAAAGTGAACTAAGTGTTTAAACCATGGTTTGGAAAACCCTCAAGAGTAACCAGTTGAAAGTAGATGAAAACTAAAGTGCACTAAGTGTTTAAACCATGGTTTGGAAAACCCTCAAGAGTAACCGTTTGAAAGTATGCACAAAGCATGTTACCAATTACTCGCGCGTTTGGAGTAACATTTCTCAAAACTAGCCTCACCCTCTATAATATTTTAAAAAATATATTAATTTGTACTAGCCTCACCCTCCATAATATTTAAAAAAATNCAAAGGCCAACCGCGTTGAAAGCTCTGGAGCGACGTAGGAAGTGACATTCGGGATGATGTGAGGAGACGGGTAAGTTCCCAAAACCCTTGGATTGTGCACCACATGTTCAACGACTGCCACCTTGTCATACATGCAAGTGGACACCCTATCAAGCGACTTATATAATTTTTTTATTAAAAAAATATCAATTTTTTTCATATTTTCCATATTCCTTATTTTTCTTTCTTTTATAAAAATGAAATTTAAAGTACATAAATAATTGGAAACTAAAATTGTAGCTTTTTCATTCTAAAAAAAGATGAAAACTAAAGTGAACTAAGTGTTTAAACCATGGTTTGGAAAACCCTCAAGAGTAACCAGTTGAAAGTAGATGAAAACTAAAGTGCACTAAGTGTTTAAACCATGGTTTGGAAAACCCTCAAGAGTAACCGTTTGAAAGTATGCACAAAGCATGTTACCAATTACTCGCGCGTTTGGAGTAACATTTCTCAAAACTAGCCTCACCCTCTATAATATTTTAAAAAATATATTAATTTGTACTAGCCTCACCCTCCATAATATTTAAAAAAATAAATTAATTTTGCACAAATTTGTAGTTTTAAAATGAGGCAAAGGACCTTAACCATGATATAGACAAAACTAAAGAGCTTCATGATCAAAATTGGAAACATTGTTTCTTCTCATGGTTAGATGTAGTTTCTCTCATGATACTTGCCAGCTCTTGCTCTCTTGTTTCATCATGAGGTTAGAAATGAGGCCGTTTTGTCCTTCATTGTGGTGCAATGATGGGGAACCTGAACCTAATCGTATTTTATTTTAAGAATATGTCAATGTCATTGAGGATAGCTATTGTTGAGTGTAGGTTGAGGATAGTTATTGTTGAACTTATTATCAATTGTGTGATCGTTATCATGTGGTTGTCTCTCTACCTATGTTATATGTTATAGTTGGGTGGTGCCATACAAAACTTGGCCATATGATTTATGTTGTATTGACTTACTATTTAGATATCATTCTACACTTCTAGAAGGTGTAACCACCATATTTATAAGGTTAAAAAAATGGCATTTATACAAGGCACTTGAAAATATTTTGTGTAATCATATTTATAAGGTTAAAAAAAATGGCATTTATACAAGGCACTTGAAAATACAAGCACAATATTACATGTTATATATGAGTATAAGAGTGAGAGAGTATTATCAATTAATTTAAGAACTTGCACTTTAAAGTTCATTAACAAAAAATTTAGTGTAAGTAATGTTTTATAATTCATTTTTATTTCAGGATTGTTGTCCATATTCTATTTTGTGAGGGATTTTCACTTATTAAGGTTTTTATAGGATAACTAAAATGTAATGGTCAAGCATGTGAGAATTGCATTGTAAGACTTGAATTGCATTTCTCAAACATGCATAAGTAGATCAAAATTTATTAGTCCATTGGATGTAGCTTGGGTGGTTGGGAGAATGATTGTTACCCTCCCCATCCAGGTTCAATTTCTTGTAAGTGACATGGTATGCCCTTAAATGGGATATTCTGAAATACCTGCCCTTCCTATGTTCTCTAGCGGATTCCGGAGAAATTTACGTTTTACGTGGAAGTAGCGAGCTTCGAAATCTGGTGTCGTGAACCACATGGAAAAATATCAAATCCAACCATATCACGGATATTTAACTCACAAAAAATTATATATATATATATATATTAGCCTGAGTGGGCCTAATGGTTAAGAACATGTGTTTCCTCTTAAGAGGTCACAGGTTCAAATCCAAAGAGGGGTAGGGTATGTATACCTTCGTAGACTTTACCACAGTCAAATCGTTGGGCGGAGGGGGGTCCCTTGTCCCACAAACAAGGGGGTCTCA